>JAUZND010071879.1:0-19454 GCA_034780555.1 Coelogynopora nodosa
TTGAAAAGCTGTAAGGTTCTATAGATGTTCTTGTGTTTATATTAACTATTTAACGGGCACTAAATCTTTGTTTTTTATTGTCAATAAATAATTATGAACTTTTAATTTGAGAAAATTGTTGTTTTTAGTCAAAATATAAGTTATTTTTTGAATTTCTTGACTTTTAATTTTCAAATTCGAATTGTGAAGTGGTCCATAGAAGTATCAACATGAAATTTTCACAGATATCTTAGAGGTTTCTATAGTTAATAAAAATGCATTGATTATATTTGTGGGAATCTGCTTTCATATTGAGTCCGCTTACTTATTGAAGCCCCTCGTAATTACTTAAAATAAGTCATACTTCTTCTATTTATATATTTCTGAATTATTTTAAATGTTTTCGTTTTTTGAACCATTTTATCGACATTCTAAATTGACTAATTCATTCATTCAGAAATAAATAGTAATAATAACTATATAATAATAATAATAATAAATAACTAATAAATAAATCTTTTTTTAAATTACTTTGATTACTTTAATTATTTTCGAATTTATCTTGTTTATTGAAACTACTTTTGCATTGACGACCTTTAGAAATAATTAAATAGGTTAAATTTAGTTAAGTAGGTTAAATTTCATTCGGATTTGTTCTACAGTTTTTCCTCCAGATTTAAGTTACTACCTCATAAAATGCGGATAACGTCCCCACAAATTGAGAATAGAGAATTCAAATATTCAAATAGATTATTACAGCCATTTTTTAATTATTCAACACCTTTTTGTTTACCATACCAACTACATATAGAAATATATTATTAAACACAAAGCTTATAATTAGAAATACTTAAAAAATCATAATCTACATAATATGTTTTATAGTTAATTATCATCTGAATAATAATTATATTAAATTTATGGCTAAAGTATAAAAATAGACTAAACAATTAATTGCGAATAATTTTATATACTTTTACATGATTTTACAAATGTCGCAATATAATACTTTTGTCATGGAACAAAACAGTGATCAGGTTGAATAAATTTAATTAATATTAAATAAATAAAAGTTATTTAAAGTTTCTTAATTGAACATAAACAAATATAATTAATTGTTTTATATATAAGTATTTTTCATAATTATCTAGAAATATTTAGTGCATGTAGAATGTTGTGCATGTTGCGAGAGTTGGGCATGTTGCGAATGTTGTGCATGTTGCGAGAGTTGGGCATGTTGCGAATGTTGTGCATGTTGCGAATGTTGTGCATTGCGAATGTTGTGCATGTTGCGAATGTTGTGCATGTTGCGAATGTTGTGCATGTTGCGAGTGTTGGGCATGTTGCGAATGTTGTGCATTGCGAATCTTGTGCATTGCGAATGTTGTGCATTGCGAATGTTGTGCATGTTGCGAATGTTGTGCATGTTGCGAATGTTGTGCATGTTGCGAATGTTGTGCATGTTGCGAGAGTTGGGCATGTTGCGAATGTTGTGCATTGCGAATCTTGTGCATTGCGAATGTTGTGCATGTTGCAAATGTTGTGCATGTTGCGAATGTTGTGCATGTTCAGCAATAGAAATAAATCATTGCTCGCTCTAGTTTTCTTTTAAATGTCTTATAACAAAATGTCAATTCGAGATGTGCTACTTTTTTAAATAACCGGACAGTCCCAGGATGAAAAAGACACACACAATCTATTGAGAATCTAGTCGCCCAAATATACGAGTGAACACTCTAACTTATCTTAGGAATATTAACAATTTCCTTCATTTCTTATATGACATTGCGTGGAGTATTTGGAATACTTATATTATCATTATAATTGTTTATAAACATCTTTTATTATCCAAATTTAAAAAATATATTTTCCGATTTCTTTAGGTGTACGCAACGAGTATATTATTATGCTTATATAACTACTATGGCGACAAGGTTCGTAAAGACCCTTGAAAATAATCGAAAACCCTTTATTTGAACCCTCACTTTGAGGAAGCGTTATTATAATTTAATTTGAATAGTTAAATGCTTTATGCCCAGTTTGTTTTGATTGTGTTCACAGTTGATCTGAACTATACGCTCGATTTGAAACTGACTAAGTAATGCACATTTGTCAAATTTTATCGCTCTAGTATTTGCTTGATTTAAATATTGACGAACGTCCATGTTTGATTCTGAAAAAATATCGATGTTTTATATCTATAGTATCATAACCTAGCTTTCTCAGTAAAATACGTTTCCAACATACATATTTGATATAAAATACATAATTTAGTTGATACATAAACTATAGATAATTTTTATTGTGATTGGCTTTTGTGCGACGTAAATAATCATGCAAATAAAAACTGTGGGATCACGATAACTTATCGGAGTATTTACCCGATAATGTGTAGTGCGCAGATTACACAAAACTACAGCAGCAATATTATTTCTTAACATGCATGTCTTTGGTTTTACTGGGTTTTTTCTTCTGATAATTATATTAATGTTAATATTTCATTCATATTTAATTAATAATTAATTATACTTATTTTAAATAAATAATTATATAAATATATCCTAAATAAAATAGAGAATCGTCCCAGAAAATATATATGAAAAATGTTTATTTTTCGTTGAATATTGAAAATAATTTATTTTTCCAATATGGAGACTTCATTGAATGATCAAATTGCAGGCACATGTGTAAAGTCAAGATAATGAGATTAAATAGATACATGAAAATATGCAGGTATCATTTCGATATTTATACATATTAACGCTTAACTACGTGTAAAGTTTTGGACGTAACTAACTATAACAAAATAATCGTTTAAGGAAAATATATTCTACAATAACAACGTTTTATATGCAGCTGCAGCCGGAAGTATACACTGCACGCGATGAGACTGCAGATTCTTCACCGTCTTAGCCAGATTTCAATGCTCGGCACTTTCATACATGCTAAGTGGCATCAGTGGTTCTAGCACATACTAACGTATCTCCATTGGTGTGTGTTCCAGAAGAGAATATTGAGAACTATTATATCCTATAGTCATCGAGAACATAGACAAGATCCGCATCTGTATCAGTCACTTAAACGGCATACTTATGATATGTCTATAGCGATAGCGAGGTGGAAACAATAACAAGCTTAGAAGATAGACAATCATCTGAAACATCTCGAGCGCAACCGTCACCCTCCATCACCGCAGACACAAACCTTATATTAAAAAATATTTAAAAAAAGGCTACTGATGGCCGTTAATAATATTTCCACGCTAAGACACGATTACTGCTATAACTTGTAACTGTTCAAGGAACACCATTGGTCGAGAGAGTTTAAATCACTGACAAAAACAATCACACAAAAGACAAGTCTCATACTCTGGGTTTGATTCGATTCGCAGTGGATAGTCAAGCTAAACGTAGGCAACCAACTGGAACATAACTGGAACACAAATGGAACATATATGACAGTTATACAATATACTAGGCAACTCAGTAGATGAGAAATCTTACAGAACATGTACTCGTTATAATTCATCAGGCGCACCACACTCACTGCCTCAAAGAGCTACAATTTATAATGCAACTAGTCAGCATCTACTCAAGGAACCTACTACGTCTTATATTGAAAACGTTAAAGTATTTCTGTCAGTTAGTATACTAAAGCAAAATGAATAAATTTTTAAAAAATTGAAAAAGGGAGGCTAAGAAGAGAATAAAGAGCAAGCGCAGTGACACTGACTTTGTGTTGTACCAGTAGTAATTATTATTGATAAAGAGGGCGGTTGACTTTGTGTTGTGTGCTAACATATGTATTTTACCACTATATTAATATATGTTGTAATATATACGTATAAATCTCTTCTATCATGTTTTAGTATAGATCTTTTAATTTTATCAACTTTTAATTTTAGAATTTTAGGTGTTTATAGCTTTAAGACGTGGCACTTTCTATGCTATGCATTAGTGAAAAGTGAAATGACACTATATCACGTGCTGTATGATGCTCATTGAATTATAATATATAGTAAGCTGACCACTAAGATTCTAGAACTAAGGTAAAGCAAATTTTAATTAATAGGGCATTTTCCAATTAACACTATAGTAAATTTTTTTACTTTTATTGCTTTTGTTTTAAAAAGTGATTAAAATTGTGTTTTTTATAATAACTTTATAATTGTATTTCTTATTCAATAAGGTTTTAAAAAGCTAAATTTGTCAGTATTCAGATAAATGGTGTGCAAATTACTTATCTTTATATGGCTGTCATTTCACATAGTTAAAAACAGGCGGATTTTCTTCCAGACCCCATTTAATATTTAGAAATGTGAAATATTTCATAATTTACTTTATAGCTTAAGCAAAATTCTATCTGTGGGCTAAATTATGTGTTTATAACTGTCATAGTTCCCGAGATACAGAGTTTCAAACAATCAGTTTTTGCATGAAATGTGCCCATTATAGAGTTTTGTTTACGGAAATCGAAATTACAGTTTTAACGCTTATTGTTCCGCCTAGTGATATATGTAAAGTCTATGGTTTATAATTTTATAGGTAGATTATAAGAATTTTAGGATTTTGGCTAAACTTTAGTATTTTATGGGTTAAATACTTTAGGATTTTAAGATGTTATGTGGTTTAAGTTTAGGATTTTATAGGTTAAATAATATGTTTTCATATGTTAAACTGTAGAATTTTATAATTTATGAGTTTAACGTTTTGTATTTTATAGGTTAAACTGTGTGATTTTAAGATTTTATGGGGTTTAAGTTTAGGATTTGACCTAAGTATAAACTATAAGGGATTATAAAAGTTTGAATATTGATGCTAATGAAATTAACGGACAACATTAGCGACATTGAAAATTACTATTTTTTTAAATTATACCTTTATATAATGCTTATATTAGTATATACTTATCGTACAGTATAAATAACGCATTTATGTATTGGGATTTAGGGTTTGGTTTCAATTGGGGTAGGGTTTACTAATCAATACTTCTTGACATATTCCGAATCCTCGTTGAAAAAAATCTCATCGGTCCTTATATGGATGGAGTGCAATATACTAGGAAATATTAATTATGAACAATTACTATAAATAACATACTTCTGATAATTTTTTAAAGATTACAGTCACACTCTATACTTTACTTAATCTGAATTCATAAAAAAATCAATAATATTATTATTGATCACTACCAATAGCATACTTCTGATCAATTCCTAATTTATAAAATCGAACTCAGAGACCATGAATGATTCGGAAATTATCTTCACTTTGTTGAAATATTCATATAACCGAAAAAAAATACTGGATTAAAAAATTAGTAATACTGAAATTTAAAAAAAATTAAGCGAAAATGTAAATTTGTTTTTTAAATGTTTGTAGGGTGCGAACGATTCCGACTTCTTTAGCCAATTAGAAGAGGACACGTACTGTGCTGACTTTCTGTATTCCATACTACTTAAGATGTTTATCAATTTTAAAGACAGTAATTAGTACCTAAAACAATTTCTAAATAGGAACAACATAATGTGACAAAATTACCAAACAAATAAAAATGTAATTTTCAAGGTCATTTGATTATATAATAACAAAACAACAAAATATTAATAATTACAGATATATTACAAAATAATGCTAAACAAATTTTTAAAATGTTGGATCCCAATTTTTATTCTCTATATACTCCTTGTTCTGACCTTAAATTTACCACTTTCTGGACACAAATAACTTTTAAACAATAGGCTACATCTTATGAAGCAAATTTTTGAATGTTTTTAATGTTTTAATTTTTAAAAGTTTAAATATCCCTCAACGAGGTACTTTTTTTGACAATTATCCGCTATAGTAATCACACATCAATATCAATTATTATATAATTATCAGATTAACGTATATAGTTATTAGGTAATAGTCATATACTTCGTATTGGGTGGAAATAATATTTCAAAAGCAATTAACTACCGATAAGGCAATACGTTATTTTGATCGGGTGAAATGCCATTATGGATAAATTAATGCATATTACAGATTTCTGTTGATCCCGGGAATGTTAAGTGGAAAATATTAAAGTTAAAATGAAGCCATAATTTTCTCAGGAGAGTGCACTCCTTTGAACTTGCCTTTACGGTTTTTATTAATGTATTAATTCTTATTAAAAAAATATATATGTTTCATATTAATTTATATGCATGTATAATAAATGATCAATGACAAATTTTCATATGCGAATATTTCAGAGTGTGGATCATGGCAGACGTGACCACATGTCATTATATAATGCTACAATAAATTAAGAACACACAATAATTAAAACCAGCCACAAATAAATTGGATAAAGTATTAATTGACTTGACCTTTTTGTTTGGACCAATCAAATTGACAGGGATATTTATTTTGTATAATATGATATTGAATAAATTGGTTGGATGAGCGATACGTGTTCCCACATAATGGGTGCAATCATACTATTTAATACAACACATCCCAAATAACTTGAAACACGGTTCATGGTTGCCCCCGTCAAATGACAGCCAAATTCCCAGAGGTGCTTCGTTCGCATCGTGGAGTGATCCTCTCCGTTTATACCGAATTGAGAGTTAGAAAGAGGCACGCTGCACTGACTTCTTTTCACTTAAAAGAGTATATAATGGTGTGTCTTGTCGGAAGTTTCACTTAAGAGTCATGTTCCACTTAAAGTGTTTCATTTAGGGTTGGTGGCTTGGCGGAAGTTTCATCTGTCAAAACTGGCCAACTTATCGTTAAAGGTATAATGTCTATAATGGGTTGGGTTCTTAATTATTTAGAGTCAATAATTTTTCACATGGAAAGTTTATGACGGATGTTAGACACCCTTGCAGACAATGTTATATATGGTTGACGATGAAAAAAGTTCATTCTTCAGTTAGTGTTGAAATAAATTGGTTTAGCATTCATTATACACCAGTTGGCCTAGGTGTTTCTGTGAATTAATTAATACTATTGTATTGAGATGTATATCGGTTTTATACTATCATCAAGCAGATAATATACAATATTAAAAATATATTTTCGTATTATTTAATAATTCAGTGCAAATCAAAATGAAAAATATAAATTTTGTGAAATACTCGAAAAATAAATAAAAATAAATGATCACAATGAGAAATTTAACTTTGATTCAAAACTAATCAACATAAATGAGAAACAGACAAAGTAACCTTTTATATATTGACATATATATTGACATATATATTGACATATATATTGACATATATATTGACATATATATTGACATATATTGTATATTGACATATATATTGACATATATATTGACATATATATTGACATTATATAATTCCGAACAAAGATTCTTATATGTACAAACCGAATAAAAACCATCTTAAAAGCTAAACAGTACTTTTATTTTAAAATACCCACAAACCATTGAATAATAAAATAAAATAATAGAATAAGAATTTCAATAAAAATATATATATATATTTCATTAATAATTTATATTTATTTAAACTCATAGATGTAATATAATGCATTCTATAGAAATATGGTAACTATTTTCTAATGATTGAGTTAAAATTATGCATGACTCGTTTTAAATTAAAAAAACTGAAATAAAAATAATTTACGATACTTTAGATGATGAACAAGTTTATTGTAACTAACATGTGGTCATCATGTGGTCATCATTTAATTCATTGAAAAAATAAACAACTTAGTTTAGTGTAGATGAGTATATAATTTATTTGTATGCTTTGTATAAAACAAATGTGATTTCAATATATTTCAATTAAAACTAATTGTTATTTTGTTGGCCTGACATTGTTTCAAAATATCTGTTAAATAGGTTAGCAATATAAATAATAAAGCTATTTAATAAAGCTTAAAAGCAATTAGTTTAAATTCTATAATACAATTTCACACTAACAATCATGCGCGGTAAAATGACATATTATACGTGTTCAGTTTAAAACAATTTTTCATTTAGTTTCATTTGTTTGATTATCGGAAGCTCTTAGCAACAAACAATTAAGTGATTATAATGGCGAATCCATTAAATTTATATCATATTGGAGTATTTTTGTTGAAAATAATTTAGTCTATATAGTAAACTATTGCCGACTATTGCTTCAAACATGTCACCTGGTTACTTTTTTTAAAGTTGACAATCGTTTAATTTTCATTTTTTGATAAATTATTACCACCATTTAACAATATAGTCAGAATTATATATACAGGTAACATTTTATCACGGTGTTTTATAATTTACAAACAATAAAAACTATAATATTTCGGATGTGGTCAAAAAAATTGTTTTAAATTTTTTTAATAATTTTCCCCTTATACACACTTCATAGATTTAAGTTAAGATTGGTAGTGACGTATATAGTAAAAGTTCAACTATAATATAATCTTTAATATATCTAAATAAATGGTTTGTGTGATAATAAGAATATTTACAGATTGAACTATATTAAAATATTAAATGTTTTCGAGGTCATTGACAACAATTTCAATGGTTTCAACAGAAAATAAACAACTGTTTTTTTTAAAGGAAACATTGTAAAATATTTTAATTGAAATATTTTATTACTGTTTAGTTTATAATATGTATATGTCCGGGAAAATCACAAAGAAAACTAAATTCATCATGATATTCTAACTTAATAGTATATTTAAAAATCATTCCCATTCTTTTAGCAGTCAAAAAAGTTCACAATTAGACAAAATAGTATATCATTTTAATCAGTATACAATCAATATTAATTAACTAATTTATTTTAGGTTTCAGATAATTAATCAAGTTTGATAATTAAATGGTCTTACATTAAGTCAGTTGATGGAACTGTTGGTCTTGATAGTGGTGAAGTTCCACGAAGAGCACTTTTTCATATAAAATTGGTTATTTTTTAAATGTTATGTTATACAATATTAAGCTGCTGTCTTTTTCGTCAGGACAAAATTACAGAACAAAGACTACCGTGGGTTAACCCCATCAATATCGGGCAATTCCTATAGTTTTACATCCTCTCAATTTTCTAAATAAATAGGGTAATAACAATACATAGCAACTTTTTGATACACCAATACATTTCGGTGTGCCTGCCACGTAACCTAGCAACAGCGCAATATATAACATTGTAATGCTAAAAGTTGTAGATCTTCACAACATGAAAAGTCATGAGAGATCATGTTTTTAATTTTATTTTTTTGTGAAATAACTTTAATGGGGGCGGGGCAGTTTTACACCCTTGTAAGGATAAGATTATTAGTATTGATTGAAAAGTGTTTAGTACTGATTATATATATAAAACTGTATTACTAAATTTACTTTTAAGATGAATTCAGGTCAATATTCGTTGATACTAATTAAAATAATACACAATGTTTAATATATTAAATTAAAATATTTTTAAGTCATCAAAATGTTTTACGCTCCTATATGACAAATATAGGAAATCGGTGAATAAATACCCAACATAACACTCCTCATACTTTTAGTTGTGCATAAAGATCTCTCAGGTCATATTTGTAAGTCTATAAGAGTCTACACTTATAGTGAAAACCGAAGAAATATCTACTTTGCCAAACCCAGGCAATACAATCAAAGCCGTTCCGTCCATTTACTCCTCAAGGGTCTTCTAAGCCATTAAAGATTGACAACCCAAACTCCAGGAATACTATACAAATTCTTCTCATCTGTCTTAAACTCTTCACTATAAATAAAGATTGCCTATATGTATAAAACTACTTATATTGGAAGCAAGGGAATAGCCTTCTGAAATGGGCTGGGGTGTGTGAATCCCAACGCGTTCCCTGACTTCCCACATTGGTAAGGGTGTATATACAGAGCTAAACTTCTGGAGGGTATATATATATATGTATATAACCATCTCGGCCGGCAGCCTACTGACCTCAGTGTCGTAGTTTTCCGCCTTACAAGTTTAAGAAATGCGGAGACAAACTGTCAATGTTGGTCAACTCTTGTATAATATCAACGCACATATTATATGTATCTATTTATTTACAATCAGCTGAGCATTGATTGATTTAGGCAGAAGATTCTTGAAGTGAGGGGGGTTCTGTTGTCGAATAGCTCACCTTAGTTAATTGTACAAATTAACAAAAAAACACTTCCAGGCAAAACGGCTAGGTATAAATATAGAATTCATTGGATATTATATTGTTGGTTAAAGTACTTCTTTTATAATAATTATTTTAAAGTTGCATTTTGAGTTTTCCTATTGGTTATATTGCATAAAATCCATATGATTGGTGCAAAAAGGGTTGGCGCGTTGATCAATTGTCATTGTTTAAATTGCTCTGTTTGACCGGAACAGAACTCAGATTTATTCAATTGTGATTATTATACAGTACTGTGCAGGTGGAATTTTTTAATGAATTCAGTGAACTAATTTGTCCACCACACACTCATTATTTGTCACTAAAAGTAAAATTTTCTAAAGTCAGTTGATATGTTCTTATACATAAATATTGTTTTTTTCACAATATACTAAAAAATAAATCAAGAAGTTGAAAGAATTTCTATTTGGGATATATCTGGATTTCGACCCCTCCTTTTTTTTTACAGATACTATATTTAAAGTTTTAAAATATTCTTCGAAAGCTTTTCGTGAGGATCTGCAGTTTGAGATGATTGTGTGCTTTTGTAGTTTTCTGCAGCCGTCACCATATTTGTGACCAAAACATCAAAGAGACTGTGATTCAGCGATATGCCATCGAGAGGATTTTTTCTTCTGACAATGGGTAAGTTTATTTTTTTTAAAAATGGTCCTATTTGTTATAGCAACATTGTATGGGAATTGATCCCATATTTAATGTGGTTAACTTCAAAATATAATTTTTAAAAAAGAATTGTGAAGTTAACCATTTGCGATGAGATATTTTTTTCGAAATAAATTTAATTAATTTCCGTAATGAAAGTGATTATTACAAAATATACTTTCACACATTGATATTTCGAATATTTTTATATTTACAATTAAAATTATAACAGCCTAATTTTGACCGATCGCCATATGATTTTTTACTGAATCAGAAATCAGAAAGATCAGTTATCTTTATTATATTGAATTTAATATTAACAAATTTATTGTTTTTAAGAAGTAAGTAAGCCCATGTAGCTATTATTGTTGTATCATTTATGAACATGTTATCGTTTAGTCTCGTATTAGTCTTGTATTAGTCTCGTATCAGGCTTGTATACAATGGCGGAACCTTTACAGAATTTTTGCCTAATAATTATCTTAACTGAGGTACTCAAATTGTTTTCGCATTGATTGTTGCTGAAACCGGTCTGTTAATATCTGTATAAATTAGGCTTCACTGTACTACTATTTTCTCCCCATTTTAGTAAATCAAAAATACATACCCTCTTTTTAAATACAAAATACAGAAAATAACATGTACATCTTAATTAAAATGGAAATACTACAGTCATAATTCATATTGTATATGTATAAAGAAAAATGGGTATTATAGTCTTAAATGAAAAAATTCTACAAAATAAATCAATATTTTAAAAAGAAAATCGGGTGCAAGGGAACTATGTATTAGGTTCAATATGTCTACTTCACACAAACACACAAATACGCTCATGCTATAATTTATGCTGTAGTTTACTTTAAGTTGTTAATTGTTTTGGTTTTTGAGATTATGTAAAAACGTGATCGTAACGTCTTTAATAAATTCCCCTATATATCATTTATATGTTGAAATGCATCGTTTCAATATAGCTTCATAGTTTTACTACAACTTATCTCACCATATTTGCAGTTAGAAGTTTGTTTACTTTTTCTAAATAGTGATAAAATAGAGATCCATTTGTGGGACATATTTAAAATATATCCTTATATAGATGCTGTACTGGCAGAATGCAACTCGTGAAACAACAAAAAAAGTTAATAATGAACTTTTAATAATAAATAAAATAATAAAAATAGATTAATTATACAGTATAATGCAAATATAAAAATATACTTTAAAAATCATAATTTAAAATTATAAAAAAAGATTTTTTTAATGTTAAAAAAATATATTAAAAACTAAATGAAAACTAAATGAAATGTTTAAATAAATATATAAAAAATCCTGTATACATTAAAATAGTAAACAAGCTTTTTCATTACCTATAGCGTGGGAACTTATATCATATTAATAATAATATCAAATATGGCAAATTCTATTATCTTAGTGTGTTTCTATGATGTCTAACTGTGCCGCTTGTGCTGTATTCCTATCAGCTCATTACAACGTTGTTAGCTGCTAAATATGTTTATTATTTTCAGTCGACGAGAAAAGAGATGTGCTTTTATCTAAAGTTTTAAAAAACAAGTAATTTTGTGCAAATTTTTCAATAAATGCATTTTAACACGTGCAGAAGAAGCGCAGAACGCCGAGATTGAAATAACATATTATATGTACATATTAGAAATTTAAATATTATATAGTTATTAATTAATTATTGCGGAATCTATTAATTATGTAACTACACATATTCTCCTACATTCCGGCCCATTTTGCTATATTATAGCTGAATTAGTTTGAGACTAATTTCACCAAGAAAGGCGCAATTTAATAAAGAGTGAGCCTTCTTTACCATTCTAGTATATTCTTTGTATAGAGACCTAGCTGAGTTATAGACGATGACAATACCAGTCGTTAGGGGAAATTTATTTTAATACCTACGTATACGCACATGAAACACTTAGATATATTTATGAAGACGGATGCTTCACAGAGTGCCGAGTCTTTCGTGTTGGCACGATAGATTATATTAAACCACGTTTTGTGAATTTTGGAGTATGCATAGGCATGTGTCTCTCTCTCCTAATTTGGAGGTTTTCCGTCTAATTCACGTTTATAAAGCATGGAAGTAAATATTCAAACGAAAGTTTTTTTTATCAGTCTCACAGTTTTCATCTAAAGCAAAATATGATTGTGCATATTTTGAAGCGGTTAATCAAATTCGGAACATATATGAAACATTTATCGTTTACTACTTTTCGACAGTTGATGTTTATATTTAAGATTAATAGTGTTATAGTATATTGCGAAATTATAATTGACGCATTCTTTTAAAATTAGATTATGTAGCATTATTATTAAATATACGTCGATTTTTAAAATTTGCCTGATATGAACAAATAATAAGCTACTAAATATTTTAGCATATGTATATAGTCATACTTATTTTATTTAAATGTTTCACGTATGTATCAAATATAAAGATACTGGCTAACCATAATGTTTTCCTATTGGAAATGTATCTATGTAATTATTTAAAGTTATTTAAAACACTCTCTTTTAAATAATACTATGGTGACCACCGACGAAGAAAAGAATATATTTTGATAATTTTAGTAACTTGTTAATTGTAGCCTCCTATAATTTCGATATTATTACGGATTATTTCCTTACATTATATATTATTTATCAATTGTACTATATATATATATATACATCATTTTTACTTTATTTGAATTGTGGACCATGGGCATTTTATTATGTTAATAAGTTCTAAATGAAATTGTCTCTTTGCTACAATGGAGTGCAAAGTCCTCTCCTAATTGTGACATTGTTTAATTTTTTAAAGATTAGTTGTAACACTGAGCAGAACCTTTCTTAACTATAAATGAAGATTGCTCGTGGTTGAAATTATTTGAAATAATTCATTTTAATGTGTAGATATTATTGATTTCATTGACTGACATTATGTCAGCAATAAAATGTTTACTCTACTACAAGTTTTAAATCTGACATTTTTTAGAGAAAATATATTTTTAGAATGTTTGTATTAAATACTTTTGATTTTTTACTAATAATTATAAACATTTTTATAAAAAATCTACTTTTGTGACTTATCTGTCACTTTTTCCGTTATAACTTGTATTGTTCTGTAATTTTATACATTTCACTCAGTGTAGTTGATCAGTATTTGCTATAAAAATGGTCAACCATAATGAATTCAGAGTAACAATAACTTATTAAAGACAAAATCAATTTCTGAAAATTAAAATATTAATTAATATAAGAAATGCCTATAGTTAGCTTTTAAATCGTCAATGATTATAGTTGTTTGGCTTCTTAAAAGTAATCAAATTTAAATCTTAATTTATATACGAATGTAGTGCAATGTTTCAGTGTCAGGAATTATAGTGCAGATTGTTCTATTGTTTTTTGTATATTTGGGTACGTTTAGTTTGATGTTTTCAGCTTTTTAGTTGTCGAATTATAGATTTTAACTTGATTTTTTCAATATAATAGTTCACTTTTTGTTTTTTATTACAACATTTTATTTAATTCAAAGAGCTGTCACGGTTAATTTGTTAAATGCGGATGTTTGGGGGAATTTTCAATATAATATATATATATATATATAGGCTATATATTCAAAATAGTAAACACATAAAAAAAGTTAATTTGTATTCTATAATATATCTCATTTTAGTACGTTTATTATGCAATCATTTAAAACAACCGAAAACGTATTGAAATATATTTCCTGTTTTAAGACTATTGAAGTAAATTAAAAAACGAACAGAAACTAAAGCAAGAAAATCTCGTTCTTTATCTTAATTTTATAATTCATTAGAGGTACAAATATTAATTTGCCTTTAAAACTGCACCTATTTTAGTTTAAAATAGATATATCTTGAAACCAGGACATAGATATATAGGTGTATATGTACTAAAATGTTTAAATTTTAAAGATATCCATTACTTTATATTATATATTAAAAAAATGCTGATATTCGAAAAAATTTGTTGATTGTCAACATCGGCAATATCGGTTAAAATAAATTAATAACTCTCAGAGGATGATAAATCGATTTCCGTTTTGAATAGCTTATTTACAAATATCCACAACTCTCTCTGTTATAGATGATTTTTTGGTAAGAAATGTCACACTTCTCCCTCCATATATATATATCTATGTTAAGCACCAGAGCAAACAAAAAAAGAATATATAGATATGTAGCGACAATATTTGTCCTGCTGAACAAATAAGGTCATCATTTTAGTTTGACGATGTGATCCATTTACGCCATTTATCTTTTTATGTATATGTATAAAGCTTGTCACTATTTTTTTCGTCGCAGGTCGTTTTAAAGAGCGCGTTATTTGATCATTGTATCTGATCAAGGATGTAGATAGAAATTATTAAACGTATTGAAATTAGCTGGAAAAATATCCCAAGATAAAATACATTGTACGAAATTTAATGCCATCCAGTAGAAAAAAGCACTGTTTAGTGAAAAATATACCTGTTTCTACGTTATCTCTTTTTTATAGTCTGTGTTTATAAATTATTTCTAACTTATTCGCACCAATAAGTATATTAAACAAATTATTAAGTGTGGGGTAGGCCTCTCTTTCTAAATTTACTTATTTTCCTGTAAATGTAATTATATTATTATTAAATAATATTACTAAAAAATACAATGTACAATGGCAATTAGTAGTGTACATCATGAGATAAATATTACCTTGTAATATTATTCAACTGTAAAATTAAAAAATATGTATACAGTAACTATTATTACAGTTTTATATCTAATAAGACTATGGAACAACACGTTAAATGCCTTCGTTAATTTTTCTAATGTTTATAATAATATAATTTAGCTTATTTTTACATACAAATAAGTATATACTGTCAATCTGTATTGACGTGTTTAGATATTACCCGTATGGATAATTGCATTTTGCTCTCTTAGGTTCATATGTATAATGACTCAAAAGTAAGGCATGAAGAAATATATGGTAAAAATGTTATTCTTGGAGTGATATTGTCAAATATTGCAATCAACATTTCTCGCTTTTCTCCGAATAAAATATAATACACATGATAATACTGACTAAAGCATTCATTCTCCGCATATTTTTTAGTTGTCTTGATTTTTAGTACATTTAATATGCGGAGCTAGAAATAGAACATTTAACTCAATACCTTGGCAATTGTACTATTATATATATATATATATATATATATTAAATGTATAGCTTGAAATTGTATTATAATTTTGTCTTATAAATTGTAAGAATTATTTTTTTAAAAATAATTATACAAATAATAAACAGTATTTTTAGCATTTCTTTAATATGTTCTTTACTTCCTATCTTTATATTTATTTGGCATGTTTTGACATCCATAGTTGGAGCTTGATGGGTTTTATAAGTCGAATAACATACTGGAAAGTTTGGTATTTCACTTTTCAATTTGCGTTATCTTGATTATAAATGAATAAATGTAATGAATGTAATAATATGATAAATATCAGCAAAATATGTGCTACAATCCAAATTATGTGCGACCTCTGAATTATCATTATTGGATGTTATTAATCAATTTTATGAACATAAATTGACTATAATTGATACATCTATTCTTTGAGTCCCTATAATAGCTGTTCGATCTTTATAATTTGTACCACATATCTCTCACCATTTTTATACATTAGATGGAAGAAGTCAGAACTAACGGTTACGTTTAATATAATGCATATGTTCCAACTTCTTCTTTCCTTCATAAAAATATATTTGAAAATAATTGTAATAATTTAAAGAGCGAGATTTAAAACTTTGAAGATAACATGTAAACAAATATGAAACTATAAAATTATAAAATATCTATTTTGAAAAACCATTGGGTTCCATTTTTTTGTCAAAATGAGGTGAGAGAAGTAGGATCTCCTGCTCCCTGAAATTGCGGTATCCGTTCGAAACTATCATTTTTGAATTGGTTTAAAACTTATTTATAACTTCTGCATGATATTTACACATTATAGAAAGATGGTTCGAAATGTAATGAAGTGCTAGATAATTCATATGTATTTAGCATAGATAATACAATTTTCTATGTATTGTATTTATATATATATATGTATTGTATGTATATATATATAACTTTTAACATAAAAATAAAAACAGTACAAACTATGGAAAAGTTCTACTTCTAAAATATACGGTATCCATTGTATCTTTCGACCTTATTTCTGTCATTTTAACTATACCAATGTATAATCGGGATTTATCAAATGACCTAGCCCCGTGAGTTTATATAAATCAATAATTGAATAGAAATATTGAAAAGGTGAACATAACAGTTTGATAAATTCAAAGTAGAAGCCCATAAATGTTATTAACATAAATAGTATTAATCGTAAGTTTTTCATTCAACTAAATGTTATCTTGATTAAAGGAATCTATTTTTTTATAATTTATTTGATGTTAAATACTAATTATGAATATGACTACATGATAATTTTAAAACTACAATAACTTGAATTTATTTAATTAGAAAAGGTAGGTATCAGTTAATTTTATTAAAAATCGAAAATTGTAAACTCTTACTACACTATATCATACAATTACATAACAAACTCTTTTAACTATAACTTAACTTAACTTAGAACATAAATCCTATCATTTTTATATATTGCATATTCTTTCTTTAGTGTTGTTCATTATTATTAAGTCACACATTTAACAAAATTATATTTAAATTATATATTGCATAATATTTGCACAGAGTATATTGTAGTTTCGTTTCAATTTTAGATACGAATAGTATGGTATATTTTTTCATTATAGTATGGCATAATTAAATTATAATATATTATAAATAGACCACATAGATTTTAAATTATTTGAAACCACTACAATATATAGTAATTTTTTTACCAAAACATTGTATGTTGACGATGGTTATGGAAATAATTGACTATTAAGTCACCCCAAGAGATCTTGAGGAATATTATTATGTATATCTAAAAAGAATTGAGCGGTTTTAAAGTTGTTTTTTTTAAACGAAAATCAATCGTGGTGCTTCCGCACAAATCGATACACACACATATATATATATATATATATATATATATACCTAAACCCTATCCAATTCGTCTTAAATTCAGCGACTGTCATATTATAGAAACTAGACCCAGTTTTTAATCAACTGAAGTTTTTTATTTGCCTATTTTATTTGGCAGTTGTGCAATTTTAGTTTTTAACCCTTCATCAGTCCCTGTGTTTTTCTTTTTATATATGCGTCTCGTTTTACCAGTGTCTAATTTTAACCGATTGATTATTATAGAAAGAGTACAATGAATTGTTAATCTGTACAACTTTAAGTATCTCTATTTTGTTTTGGTAGTATCTTAAATATTTCCCATACTCTTCTCTACCTCTTTCATCAGTCTAATATGTTCAACTCTTTTTATATATATTATATAGACACATGTTTTTTTTCTCTCATAAACATGGAAGAGTTTAATTAATAAACAATTGTATTGACCAGGCAATAATTAAGAGAAAAATACTACAACTTTATGAGTGTATTTTATTTCCACTTCAAATGGAAAGTGAGTCAACTTAGAAAGTATTTGATTTTAAAAAATCGTTTTATATTGATCTTGGTTTTGCACTAATATATTAATTGAGTTATATCTATATACAATTCTTTTAAATAAAAAACCCGAGCAACTGTACAACAGATCAAGGATTAGTTGTATTTTTCGCGATATTTTTTTGAGTTAAGTGAATGTTGATGAATATATATATATATAAATAGACAGTTATAGTCAACTTTATTAACTTTAAATAACTATAGATAGAAAAACATTCAGCAAAACAGATGATCCACTTCTTCATATACGTTTACTTTTTCCGGCTTCAATCTTTCCATCCCGTCCTCTCCTCTTCAATTGACCCGGAGATAACACAGAATCAAACTAATTCGGGATAAAAGGAAATCAGTTTGTTACGTGTCGCGACTCTGTGTCAGGCTCCTGATCAGACAGATAGAGAGAGAGAGAGAGAGAGACACGGCAGACAGGCAGAGATCCAAGGTGCAAACGTGCCTCCCCGCTTAGTGGATATTAATTAGCTCAACTTGATTCAACTTTGATTAACACTTCGTTTTCTCGTCAGTGTAAAGTCGATCCGTAGATCTAGGGAGTGGGTTGTTGCTTGCTATCTCTCCTTTCTTGAATAAATGGATCAACTCGAGGATTTTGTGACCTTTTTATCATCGGGAGAGTATGTTATAGAAAAATACTCGCTTAGACTGTAGAAGTAATCTCAAGCATGACCAGGTTTGAAGTCTGCACTCATTCTGTTGTTTTAAATATAAAACGAATAGTAAGTTTTAGTTTTGTATTTGTCGAAGTACCTTGTCAATACTTATCGATCGGTACTCAAAGTTTATGATCAGATTGGGTGTATATTTGTCAATAAAGTGGAATTTTGTCCCAAAAAATGTTAAGTCAAGTCATGACAAGACGTTTGATGAAATAATGAAATAATGATGAAATAATCACCTCTTCCACCGGTGATATGATTAACTGGAACTCTTATTACTATTAGTTATTACTACTGATACAAATATTACTATTAGTTATTACTACTGATACAAATATTACTATTAGTTATTACTACTGATACAAATATTACTATTAGTTA
>JAUZND010071879.1:19554-39003 GCA_034780555.1 Coelogynopora nodosa
TTACTACTATTACTATTATTACTACTAGCTATTACTAATGTTGCTATTATTACTACTATTATATAATGACAATTTAAACCTATGATGGCACATCAACTAGTATGTATGTTTCCTTTATATAAATAAAAAGTAGTAAGAAAGGTTACTCGTCAGCATGTGCTGTCATCAATACAAATAAATAATTTCACATCAGACTTTGTCTAAACGCGAATATATATATTTATCCTACATTGGGTAAAAAATGAAAAACAATGATTTCATTATTTTCAAATAACCTTATTTTTAACTCAATTTATGAAAAACGGATAAACTTTACGAGGGCAAATATAATCACATTGAATTTCCAAGAAACTACAAACAATTATTTGACCATTATTTGGAAGATAGCAGCATAGTAAAAATTCATACCGATCCAAATCACTTTACTCAATTATCAAATATAGTTACAGAAGTTCTAATATTGTTGGGCCAGGAATAAAATTTTCTCTAAAATCAACGTTTGTTGCTAAGTGATACTAGCGCCTTTAATAATGTTTTTATAACGAAAAAAATACACTAAAGCGATAATTGCTCATCAAAATGTTTTATCACATATATTATATACACAGACTTATTATTACAGATATTATTTAATTTAAACAAAGCATATAAATACGTTAATGAAATAATTAAGTTACCGAACAAATATGAAGCAAGCAGTATAATGTGGATTGTGGCAAAGGTTATGGATGATAAATGAATAATAAATAGGTCAACAAAATTGTATCATAGAAATAACAAAAAATAATGTAAAATCTTTTTAACATAAAATATATGATTTTCTTAATTATTTGAATTGAGTAATCTAAAATTTTTTCAATTATGTACTTCACTGCAATGTATATTTAGACTGTTGACGAAAAACTTCATTCTACTTTTAGTAATTGATGTTATATTATTTTCCCGATATATATATATATAGTTTTTTTTAAATTTTTGCAGGTTTGTTATAAAGTATAAGACCGAACAGTTCTAATTAAGTTAGTACATCCTTTCTATCATTTATATAATTTCATCAGCTCACATATACCTTAAATCAAGTTAGGCAGCATAAATATCCATAGGTCATGCAAGCTGCAATTTATAAATGAAACTGATGAGCTGTATAAAACCATTCATAATATCCCATATACTGAAACTGTAACATTCTACTTCAAATAACATTCTATATTAAATAATTAATATTATTCATTTACTGCGGTCAAGAGAGACTGCAATTTATAATAATAGGCTTTAACTGTAGTATCTGCGCAGTTAGATTTATAAGAAATGAAGAGATATATCGATCTTTTTTGCTAATCAAACAGTCTTAATTGACTTTTTGAATAAAATTGAGGAGGCCATACCCACTAGAATATTGTATGAGTCAGATGATATGCTGATGATGAGTCAATGTATATTGTAGGAGTCAGATGATATGCCAATTTTGCCAAAGTATATTTTTATGATTGTCTTAAAATTGGGTTATGCTATCGATTTGCACACAGTGATGGAATGTCTTAAGTAGGACCTGTCTATCGTGAATATTGGCGTCAGAAACAATGATGAGAATTATCCTGAATTATATGTGTACGTTATTTATATAATATAAATTATTATTTAGTTTTGTTTTTTCAATATGAATTAGTATTAGTAATAAGTAAGCAATATAAGTATAAGTAATGGGTATAGATTATAAGTAAAAGTATTAAGTATATGTTATAATAATAGTTATATAATATACGTAAATAAATATTTTTTTAATAGTTTTAATTCTCAATTAAGTGTTTGTAAAAATGAGATTTTTATGAGCAAAATGTTTTTAATAATAAAAATGTTGTTCCTGAATGTCTTTTTGTGAGTAGTATAGTAGAATATATAACATGCATGTGATATTTAATTTAGTAGAAAAGCAAAGAGAAATCAGAAAAATATTTAAATATCACGTAATGAACTATTTTAAATATAGCAGTAACAACTAGAACATATAGGTAGCGGATCGCTTTTCCTGTGAATAACTCTTGGTTGTAATGCTAAAAATATTACATCCGTATATGGTATGAATAACACATTCAATAATTTGATAAAATAGTTTTATTCTATTATCCAATTATAAGTTATAGTTATTGTTTATAACATTTTTTAATTATTTTTAAATGTATTGAGAAATTAAAGCGATTTTTTTAATAAATGTTTAAATATTTATTTCGATATTCAAATGTTTAGGCATATCAATTTTAATGATAAATCAATACATTATGTGATTATTACAAATAAATTTACGAGAAGTTGTTGTCAATTAAAAATATCATCAAATTTAATTATTGCTCAAAAGAATACATCCATTTTGTTTCTAAGTCGTTTTATTTCATTGACATAAAATTATATTTCTATTTGTGGAATACCATTATTTAATATTTATTTTCATTAAACATTTTTTTATTCTTCTATTCAGAGAGGGATACATAGGTCACAAATGAAATCAATAAATATAGTATATTATGGAAACAACGGTGTTGATTTATTATTATAGTCACAGATAAAAAATATTTTATTGAAGGTATGAAAAGATCACGCAAATAATCTTATAAGTTATAGTGGACAATTCTAATATAGAAAAAGCTATTATCTCCTTCACAGATAATTTAACAGATTACAAAATATATAACATTTAATATTGATGGCGTTTATATATTAAATGTTTAATTTTATATTATAATTCAAGACGTATCTGCTAATTCTTTTCGTTATTATTCATAGATATTTTAAAATACTAAGCCCGTTCAATTAGTCGCAAAACAACCGCTTAGGGTACAAAGCTAGACGCCGTTGTATATATTGAGTTACTATCTCTTTTAATTCCATTATCTCAAATTAATTATAAATACCAATTATTGCACCTGTAGTAATTTTGTCACTGATTTATTGTGACATCTTAACATTCCACTGAATTGAATTGTTATCATGTATACGACCAATTTTATAAAAACAGGCACTAATTTATGTGTAAAAAAACGAAAGATATAAAATTGTTTTATAAATTAAATATCATTTTATTAGTAAGTATTTATTTTAGTCCAGCGTACCTTTAAGATGTGTATCCTGTTAGGTGTAAGATGCATTTAAGATGTGTATCCTGTTAGGTGTAAGATGTATTTAAGATGTGTATCCTGTTAGGTGTAAGATGTATTTAAGATGTGTATCCTGTTAGGTGTAAGATGCATTTAAGATGTGTATCCTGTTAGGTGTAAGATGCATTTAAGATGTGTATCCTGTTAAGTGTAAGATGCATTTAAGATGTGTATCCTGTTAAGTGTAAGATGTATTTAAGATGTGTATCCTGTTAGGTGTAAGATGCTTTAAGATGTGTATCCTGTTAGGTGTAAGATGAATTTAAGATGTGTATCCTGTTAGGTGTAATATGCATTTAAGATGTGTATCCTGTTAGGTGTAAGATGAATTTAAGATGTGTATCCTGTTAAGTGTAAGATGCATTTATACGACTAAAATTGTACAAACACATAACATTTCTGGGAACATTTGAATATTAACAAGTTTTTGTTAAATTCAATGGAATAAGAGAATGTTTAAATGTACATTTAAATTCCAATAATTTTAAAAATTATTATTATTCAAATCGGCATTGGTCTCTTTTTATAATTTTTTTTTTGCATACGTCACATTTTTGGGACAAAATCTCTTTTATTATACAAAAGAATCCTACATCGAATATATTATGCGCTACATAGAGTACAAACTATATTATGAATTTTTATCAATTTTATAATATTCACACTTCTATGGAAACTCACCCATTTGTTTGACGTAAAGATATTTTATGATATTAAAGATATTATAGAATGGCTATCTGAATTAATTTAGTTCAAAACTATAGTTGTATTAACTCTCTTTGGGTATAGGGACATATTTACAAATATTATAAATAAAATAGACGTGACACACAAAAGTATACAATTGTTCCAAATTTATAGTTTACAGCAATGAAATTTTTTTAAATTTGAGATTTCGAGAGTAATATTGTTTCCAATTTTTTTTTAAATAATTCAGAAAGATTATTTTAGTAAAAATCGTCTAAAAGTTATACTCGCCCCTCTCCCCCAATAACTTTGATTGAAAACAAATAACGATAATAGAAGGTTAATGGATCGATAGCTACGGTTGATAGCAAATATCGATCTTAACAGCAAAATTGATAAGCAAAATTCCCTTTGTTTCTATTGTTATTTAACCCTAGAAGCACTAATCATGGTGGGTCAAATTGAACCACCGCTGTTATACCATTTACTACTCAAAAATTTACAAAGACTATAGTTTTGTAACTTTTAGTACCCGCTTAATTCCTAATGCACTTTTGATTACATATATTTTCGTAAAATGCAACGATGAATTTGATGACGTTATGCGCGACTCAAAATAAGGTAAAATGTCTTTTTTCTAGCTATTTTAATAACCATGTCTGTATCAAAAACTAATTAAGCTTTTAGGCTGACACTTTCATCGATCACCTACATCCTTGCATATTTTATTTATGCTGAATGATTTGTTTGACATTTACTGATAACAATGAGCAATTTATAATTATATATAACTAAACGATAATGTTCTAAATTAGTAGAAAATATTTTAAATGCTGCAGTGCTACTTTATTCTTTATTACTTTATCATTTGACCCTAATCCTTCTACTAAACAGGCTTCTGAAGGCGTCCTGTAATGCTACAGTTAATACCGCTGTTATTTTAATGGTTCTACAACGAAGCAAAAAAATTCACGGGGTTACTTCAAGTTCGACATATTTTAGTTTACAATTTAATTATTACTTCATTAAAATGTAGTCACAAAGTATCATCATTTTAAAGGTTTATTACAAAACCGATGAATCCATTCATTTATGGATAGAAATGAAAAATTGGGCCCATTTCTTAATAATCACGCTTAAGTTTTTGTATTTACTTTAATTATGTAACATAAAATTATAAAATTATAAAAAAGCTTTTTTAGGTAAGTAGACGATAAAACTATTTAAAATTTAAAATGTAAAATTACACTTCGAATTGTTGTAGTGATGCAAAATTTAACAAATCTTTCAGTTGTAGACATTTATTTATTCAATCGGTTACAACTTTGCTAACACCTCACTCAAGTTTAAGACCCAAATGTTCAACGTTTTTTTACAACCAGTATATAAATGTAGAATCGATTTACACTTGAAATACAATCAGTTGGCTGATTCGATTCGACATTATATTTGTTTTTACCCCACATATATAAATCAATTTCCGCTTCTTTTTTTGTGTGTACACCAGTTTTGAATGACTTACAATTAACTAAAAAATTGTGAGACTGCTTGGCTTGTATAGTTGATGGTATATTGCAGTCAATTTTGTTGCATATTTATTAAAAAAATCAATTTAAATAACGGAAATACTCAAAATGGTGATATTTCATTCTGATTCATTTGTTTCATTAACAAATGTTACACATTGACATAAGTCTTCTATTCACAGTTTAACATTATAGATATAACATACATATTTTATTGACACGCACAGTCCGATCAATTTGCAAAATATAGTCGTTTGTTATTAAAAATATATCACAACTATATAGTTTGTTTGACTAATCTACGTAGCGTTCATTGTGAATTATAACGCTGTAAATTTCATTTAAAATAAAATACATTTATACTGATTTTAAGTGATTAAAATTGAGCATACAAATCTTAGACTAGTTATTTAGATTTTGTTAGAATTTGTAATTTCTTTTAAATCCTAATCAACTTTCTAATTTTGAAACAAGTTTTACAACTAAATTCTCTCCAATCTCTCACCGGACTGAAGTTGTTAAACAGATACAGCGCATGGTCTGTTCATATAATAATAATAATAATATGTATGTATTTATATAGCGCTCCAAAATGAAATACATTGCCAGCAGCGCTGTGAGAAACTGAAGATAGACAGAATGATACGGACAAGTTTAGCTTATAAGTTGAACATGAATTTCTTAAGTTTATTTTTAAAAATCGAATACGATTCAATGTCACGGATTGTGGAAGGTAGTGAATTCCAAAGTTAGATAAAATATATCTCTATGGAGCCATAATAGCACATGGTATTTCGTCGCGTAGCCCATAGTGAGAACAAAAAAATATATTTTGCCGCGCGTCGCTTCTTCGTGTTTCGTCGCGTCGCGTCGCGCTTGGTGGGTATGGACCTTAAGGGAAAATGATTATAATATTATGTTTAGTCCAGTTGTAGCCTCTAGTATACATAAGTTCTGTTTGTCCAATAAAATTCCTTATAGACCAATGACCATGTTTATGCTCATTGTGAACACCGACTAATTACACTGAGAACAATTTACAATCTATAACTCACAAATAAGTCGTTGGTTTTCAAGAACCATTTTTAAATGTTCATAGACGTGCAATCCAAAAAAGGAGCAATCAAAAAATAATAATTAATTAAAAATATTATTGCATACTCTTAACAAACTCGTACCGCTCGTGAAACTGAACAACGTTTTTTATTCGATTCGAGAACAGTGTCGAAATTTAACTTCGCGAATCGTGTGATACGAAACTATATCTATACTATAAAATGTAAAATATAATTTCTATACACGTTTTGCAACACGTTTTGAAGAAAATTATATTGAAATCGTTTTGACAAAGCTCCGATTAATTAGATGACCATAATTTACTTGATGGTTAAAATATAATATATCATACATATTTGCTTCTCAGATTAAATATTCGTACGACCTATATGGATAACTGGTAAAATTGAATAGTAATAATAAGTTTCTGTCACGTAATTTTTGAATAGAAAATGCTACTCGTGTATATAGTATGCACCGTTAAAAACGTTTCTTATTTTTAATTAAACTTATTTTATTATATCTATATATACTTATGTATATTACTTACGTTTAATAATAAATTTATTGATAATAATAAATTTCGGCACAGTAATTAATAACTAAAAAAGTACCGACCTCTAGAGGAAAAAATTACTTTGTTTGTCGAGATCAATGGTTTAAACGGTTTGCGGTTGAAATGTACTGCTTGCTAATTTAATTTCTTGTATATATATATAGAACTTCTTGAGTATAAGGGAGCTAGAAAATTTCAAACAATATTTTCGGATAATTATCATACAGTTTCTATCCAATTTGTTGAAAGACGTTTCATGTGTACCGCTATATGACTGCTAATTATAGATATATTATTTGCCCGATTTCTAAGTACTTTGATCTGCTGCCGCGGCATTGTTACTGTTTAATAACACTAATGTTTACGTTTTTGTATTATATCTTATTTTCTGGACTTCTGGTAGTTACCATACAATACATTTTCATGAATAGGCTATTATTCTATGCTATAATTATAAATATGGAACAATATAATTATTTTTGACTATGCTAGTGCTTATGTTATGAATATTGAAAATATTTTACTGCAATAAAACTCAACATTTACATGAATAATTCATGTTCATAATATAATCCGCATTTTTAAAAAATATTGTGATATAGACTAATGTTTTCTGTCAATCCAAACATCATAGTTTAAATCTTATTGAATAATTTTTTTTCTAAGTATAACAAAAAAATAAGAAGATTTTGAGGTGCATTGAAATATTTTAGAAAAAATACGAGCTCGTTGTAATGCAATTAGTTTGTGTTTTGCCTGCTAAAAATATGTTACCCATGCGTCGTAAAATTAAACGTACTATTATTACTTATAACCTATTTATTTATATCATTCTTATTTCAGATACAAATGTGTTATTAGCCTCTTAATCATAACTTAATTACTGTTGTGGGAAATATTTATAATCATAGATATTTATATAGGTAATATACTATCAGATGGAGGGCATACCTTCTCATATCCTGGTTACATGATATACGCGGCATGTTTAATCTATCGGCCGTTTCGCTACAATTATATAGTTATTAGGAAATGGTCGATTAAACAAACATATCATTTATTTTTGCCGAAATTTCGAGACATTTATATAAATTAATAATGCAATCAAATTTGTACCACACGTCTCGAGGTACTTTCACCTAATTGAAGTACATTATGTCCCACTGTGTCTACATGAAAACCATGTCGCAGCTATTGCGTTGGGGCACAGTTACCTATCTTGTCGTCTTTAAAATTATATATTATGTATGTTTAATATTATACTATGTCCAAAAATGTTGTAACGTATTTTTTGTAACTGAAAAGTCAAAATATTAGATGAGGATATGAGTTGTTCTAAAATATGTCTAATATATGTCTAATATATTGTATGTTACACATTGTGACATTATACCAGACTGTACTGTTGCTACCCTTTTAATCTATTTTGCACCTATTGCTTATTTTTACTTCGTTATCATCATATTTTTTCATTGTTCCTTTTCTTATTATGTGAGTGTACAATTTTTTTCTTTTTGTTTTTGCAGTCTCTTTCTTTGTTATATAGATGCGAGAATGAGAAGCCGCTGCTTGTTCCTATATGTATACTGAAACTAAAACGGTTTCATTTCCAATTCTGAGCTTATAAAGATAAGCTTTTAATAGAATAATTATTTTGACATAACCGAATCTTTTTTTAATTCGGTTGTAACATATATCGTTTTTTACTTCTGTGTATAAATGACTTACTTAGTTCTTAATTCGTTTGTTTTTGTCGTGCATGGTTTTAATGTATGCAAATTGTTACGAAACCAAAAAACAATTTTACAAAATATATATTAATTCAATATAATTTAATTACAGGAATATAATCAATTCGTAACTATATAACTTTTTTGGCATTATATATTTGGCAACACATAAAAACAGTTTAAATTACGTAAAAATTCTAAATAAACCCTTTAAAAAAGTACAAACTATTATAGATTTATAAAAAAGGATAACTTTGTTATAGATATACATAATTTTACAGAAATATTATAGATATTAAAATGTCACTTACATACGATAGATTGTGAGCCAAAAACAAGGCTTTTACCGGGGCCCCATGAGGGAACACTTGCGTTTATGGCTTACATAAGTATCATGATCAAGGGTAATGAAGTGGTTTTCCAATTGTGCCAATTTGCTATTGGTAGCTATAACGGCATCTAGAGATGGGAACTTATTAATGTGTCAAAATGTTTATTAAGTGAAAATATAATTGTCAAGTACACACCCCTAGTTTTTAGACAAATGAGCAAAAAAAGTTTTAAAGCATATAAATACATAGTTACAATATAAATTACAAAATATTATTAAACAAATGAAAAATGGACATCATTTTGTATGCATAATTTTTATGTTTCTTTGCTTCCTCATAATTCATACTATTTTTCACACAAATAAAACATTTTAAACAGTAAATCGTTTGAAGCTAATTTTAGTGTCATTCAATACTAAAATGAACACGCTGACATTAATAGACTTGATATATATATATATGCAGTCAGTTACTATAGTAATGAAATTTTAATAAATTTTTGTTCCGAGTAATCTATAAAACTTCACTTTAAAAAAGAATAATAGTGTCTTTATCTCCACTAAATATATTATAACAATTTTTGTGCCTACCATTTATTTGTACACGGTTGCTATATGCATGATATAACCATAGCAACAATTACTAAATAAAAAAAATTAATTTAGGTAAAATGTTTTTTAAAGGTATTTTTAATCTAATTTTATTTTATATATTTGTGGCCAATAACTTAAATGTTATTTTATGTTTGATAATTATTTTTTATTTTATTATTATATCCTGAAAGTTTACAATTATGTGAGATACTTTTATCACATGTGCGTTTTTCTTTTTAGTTCAGCCGAACAATAAATAGAATATTAACCTTTTTATATTTCTGTTAATATATAAGAATTTAATTCTTATCTAAGTGTTCTGCTCCTAATTGTTGTAATTTCCTTTATATGTTGTGATATATCAATTAGCCTTTTGTAATTCAATATTGGGAGTATAAGTTTAATTTTGAACATATAAAAATGATATATATTATTACATTAAGCGAATTAGATAGATTATTTAAAATTGATGATCAAAATTGAATGTATGAAAATGCATTTATTTAAGTTGAGAAATTAATTTAGTTACTTATTAATGTTTTAATCACATTATAAATTGTTCAATGAATCATTTATAACTCTATCGAAAACTAAATACGTCTTGAAAATGTCGTTACAATTTGTATATCTATTTTTTACTATAAAGGAACCTTAACAATTCATGACTTAACTCTTTCTTGGGCTTTCTGCTTAATTAGTTATACAACACATATCCAAAAATGTTTCCAAAATATATGGTATGTCTCTCTTCTCAGCAAGCAAACGCTCTAAAAGTAGTTTATTGAGTCCATATTATCCTTGTTTTGACAGATGGTTTCTTTGGACGAATTAAATTCGAAACATAGTTTATTCTCCTTTAAGTGGCTTATTGGTTTTCTTATCTACTTTTGTTCTTGCATTTTTTGTTATCAACATGTGTTAACATAAATAATATTTTAGTTAGGAATTATTGTTTTAGTTATAAAGTTTAATCAAAAGATTTTAAAAAAATTGCTTCGACCTGGGGGAAGGCAACTTTGTAAATAAATATATTGGTGAGATGTTGTAAACTTTTATTTGTAACGTTATTTCTATGATATATATATATATATATATATATTGAGGATTATAATATAATATGTTTTAATATCAGGTTAGCAGAATTTTATATGGCTTACAAATCTTGTAAGTAACATAAATTATTTAAGGATTTAGTAAGTAAACAATTTCACTAAAGTTAGAAAAATTATGATTGAATAATATTGAACTCTGGCGATAATTTGTGCACATTATAAGTCGTTTTAAATGTTATTGTGTGCAAACAAATTCAATAAAATCCTACACGAAAAACAATGCCTCTCCTTGTGAAGTCAAGTTTCCTTGAAGCTAATTCATTGGCTTGGTCTACAAACTAAATTCATGAGAGATTACATGGTTACTTCGTTTGATAAATAAATACACCAAATAATTATTACTATAACAAATGATTACGTCGACAACTTGTTGTTGCATTTTTTTTATATTAAGTGTTCTTAAACAAAACAGATTCTACTTTCTATCCCTCTAAACAAAATCTTGTAAATAATTAAATTAAAATGAAATATTATATTATATGAAACTATTACATATTATTAACTAACTATAGTAATATATAGTAAATTTTAAGAATTTTACTTATAGCTTTATACCCGATTAACCCCAATACACCGGCTGAGGTAGTAAAGGAATGTATCCTACAATAAGCACAATTCCGTCAATTTATCACTCGAAATTTAACATTTAAAAGTTTTAAAAATTTAGAAGAAAACACTGTATGGAATAAATTGTTAACCAAAAAGAATAAATTTAGCAAAGTCTCCAGGAATGGGAAGCTATAAAAAGACAGTCATGTCTGGATTATTTGCATGTCAGCAAACTGATATGAAAAACAGTATTATAGCGAAATAATGACCGATGACCGACCAACATATGCAAATAGCTGGAAACAAAATCCGTAAAAGGGTTGAATAACCTGGCGAACAATATATACGTAAAATTGCGAACAATATATATGTAAAATAACATGGCTAACAATATATATTTAAAATTGCAAATTACTCTAAATATAATGAAAAGTTAATAACTTGTTTCTTTTAATGTCTTACATTCAAACTATACAGAAGAAGTATTCATGGATCATTACATTATTGTACTTAATGTAAATATAAACTGTTTACTGGTTACATTTACGTTTTTATAATATAATCATTTAGATTATTATTTCAAAAGCCATATGGAAAATTATAATATGTTACGTAATCTTCTCTTGCCTTTGATTAAAAAAGCAGCGTTTTTTATTGATTTATGAAGATCCCGCGGTTTCATAAATGTAGTGGTTGTGACTACCGATTATTTTGAAAGTCTGTGATAAAATAAATAGATAAAATTACTCTCTGTAAGATTAACCGTATTAAAAAGATTAAATATTTAAATAAAAAAAACACTGCAATCGCAGTAACTAAACCAAATGTTTCGGCTATAATTCTTCAGCTGAGAAATAATGTTGTTTTATTATATTCTTTTTATCATGCCTATAAACACCTTGAAATAATCTGAAATATTATATGTAATTACATGATTATCACACAATAAATAAATAATAAATAAATATGTCCTAAGTTTATTTTAATGTTAAAACATATTATATTAAAAAAACACGAATTTATGTAAATTAGAAAGAAATTGACATTTATAAGAAATAAAATTAAATCTCAGGTCACAAAACATTTCTAAACACTAAACTATATTCAATAACTTTTGGAAACAAAGCACGGTATGGGCGTGTAAACCAAGATAAATATCTCCTTTTTTCTTATTAAATATTCTAATTCATATTGGATATTCCTAATTTTAACCAACATTTGCAGATCATAATGTCGTATCTCTCTAAAATGCTTTAATTAGTTGGTATTTTAAACTGCAACACAATTGTTTATTAGGATTGTATGAATTGCTGAAATATTTTTTATTATATTTATGCACTGATTAATTTTGTTCACTATATATATATATCATTGTACCTTTTCGTTTTATTAATAACTTACTCCAGATTTCAGAACCGTTTAATGTTTTTAGTCTGAAATAATCCGAGAGCAGATACATTAATTTTTTGACTTATATAATCTCTGGGTTCGTTTTAAATGCTCAGTACAAGCCTGGAAATTTCGTAATGCAAACTTAATCTTAATGGTGTAGTCACGTTTTCGGGTTATAATCGAAATTTAATATAATCATATTCGGATATTTAGTACTTCAATTGTTGAATTTGACGAATTTTTGACACTAGAAAATCTGTTAAACGAATTTTTGTACAAACATTACTTAACAATTTTCAGAAATATTTAAGATGTATATATCGTTTTTTATCGTTTAAACTTACAATTATTTAGATCTAATGATTTGTTGAATAATTTAATTATTTTTTCTAATTTACTCTTCCTGTCAGTTTCAATTCTACAGCAGTCCTTTAAAAATTAAAAACCCCATTATTATTTATATTTTTGAATCCGGTACGTACTGACATTTTTTATATTTCAAAATACGGACGTTTGATTATTTATATATTTATTTATTTTCTTATTAAAAATATATAATATTTCAATTTTTATTTTTTCATTAACCAATTGCGTCATGTAAATAAATATGCGTAACATGTTTTCCTATAATACTCGCAGTAATACTCGCAATAATACTCGCAGTAATACTCGCAATAATACTTACAATAAAATTTGCTTTACTATTATATTAGAAACAAATCAGATCGAAAAGTTTGATAAATTGTTCTTGGCAAAGTTCACTTGAAGGATTAAAAGAGCTCTAGCCACCTTTCATTTTATATTTATACGAATTTATTAATAATCATTCTCAATCATTTTAAAAGTATATTATTTGCAATACGAAGCTCAGTGAAAAGGTAGGGATAAAATTAACAGGGGAGGCGAAATATAATAATGGAAAGTAAAAGAAAAACAAAAAGGAGAGGTGAGAAGAGAGAATAGAAGAAGAAAACAGGGAAAAAACCATGGAACGAAAAAATAAAGGGTTTTAATATCATTCAAAAAATGAAGTTGGGGTCTAGCTCTTGTCCCCCCGAAAATTACGGCATGTGATTAGATACACACAAGTCCTAAAACTTAACTTAAAGTGTTTATATTTTTTCTATTTTGTTCACAAGTTTCTTTACCCATTTCTTTATTCCTTTTTTTACTGATTTTACCATTCGGTACAAAATTTCAATTTTGTCACTTTTTACGCCATTTTCATTGAGTATATAAGAAATAGGGGAGTTTTATTATTTGTCTGTTTGTTATTTAATCATTTTTCACCTATATTTCGTCTTTCAGAGTTTCACACAATCATAAGTGTCAATCATCAAGCTTGATTTATGACCCCCCCCCCCCCCCCCACTGCTCTATTAGTGCTTCACATTCACCGAATCGTTTGCTACATGCGACAACGACGCTATATTTCATTTTTCACAAATATGATATTTATTATTCATCTAATATTTTCAAAATTTTATTTCATTAAGGAACAACTTTTTGTTTGATTCCACTCTCTATTTTTATCAATTCCGATTAGACGTCTGACTTGTTTTAGTAAATAATCCTTATTGGATTAACTTTCCACTCTATCATATTCCCGTCTTTCGGATATATATGTTGCTTATAGTTGTTTTAAGATATATAAAAAAAAATTAAAGTTTGGCTCGCTTTAATAAGATTATTGACAAATGCTTACCAATTATTAAATATTTAGAATTATTCAATAATAGTCTATTATAATAGTCTTACCATAATCTATTTACTTGTAATATATTTATATTATATTAAATTTACAATATGTAGACGTTGTTACTGCAGTTTTATACATGTTTAGGTTAATTTAATGATTAAGTAATTATGATCTATAAATAGTATTTTATGCTAACGAACATTAATAACACTTTTTATCAGTTTTTACAACTTTATCGAGGTTTGAGCTTAATAATAATTTTTAATTTATATAAATACGATTTGAATCCATTTACTTTTTAAATACTGCATGTTGAATAAGCTCTTTCTTTCTCTCCGACACGCACTCTCTTTCTTTTCATTTTCAGTCCGAAATAGTTAAATTTATTTGGTGAGAAAAGGCCTCTGGAGACTTGGAATCATTAAGCTTTATCCAGTTTTCTCTTCATTTCATAACAACTGTTATCTTGAATCTGTTAATATTCTACACATGGACCAATTATACAGCGCACCGAGATTTTGTACGCACATCACTTTAAATTGGTATCGATCGTTTTTTAATTGAAGCTGTTTTATATATTATGGTTAACTGATTTATGCGGCCATCAAATTTTATGCATTTTTGTTGAAACAATATTGACCATATATATAATTTGCACACTTGCTGGTCAATGAGCCAGGAAGCCGCCACATTGCAAGGGAGAAGAGGTTCACATATACAATAGATGTGTACAATTGTTTAGAATATTTATTATTTTGTTGTTTCTAATATTTATATTAAAAACGTAAGATATATTACTGATAAATAATCCTCACGTGTCACACTGTAGCATCATATCTATTAAGTTATTTCTATGCGATAAACTATATCTAACTAAGTATCAGTTTATGAGTACCTGTCTGATGACAGCAGATATATGTAAATACATTAATTGCATACTCCATGGAGTCCACCGTGAATGCATGACATATTAACTAAAGTTTATTTTTCATAATAATAAATGGGATATAAATATATAATCATATTATATTTATGTATATGCTTAGGTCTTATTATTATTACTAATTGACTGAAAGTGTATTAGATTGCGCGATATTGTTTCACTTGTTTTGATAAAGTGGTATCTGGAGAGTACGGAGATATTTAGCACACGACGAGTTAATCAATACCCACTTAACTCTAGTTATGTTCCAGCCTTAATCAAGGAAATTCCAGATATCTATCCCTAGCACGACGTCCTTGCTTTGATAAACCACCGCAAAATGTTACTGAATCATTTCTCAGTAGAAAGGCATATAAGATCGCTTTTATCTGATAAAATCTATTTCATCTTGCAATTAATGCCATCAAACAGGGTCCCCCAATAGTTGGCTCTAATTAATAGTAAAATAATAGCAGATTTTAGCCGTGATTAACAAGTAATATATAGTATCAATTTCTACCCTTGAGCAGCATTGTTTGAACATTTTATTCCGCAAAGAATTCGACGTCATACTGCAGTAACATTTTTAGTCCGCGTAACAAAACTACTAATACTACAGTTATACCACTGTTCTACTACTGTTCGACTCTAAAAGAATCAGCCTATTTGAATATTTTACTAGACGAAATTTCAGATTTGTTCTAAATTTACAATTTTGATTATTTAAAAAGTAAAGTACTTTTCTCTATTTATTAAGATGTTCGAATTTCTTGAGTCCAAAAAATTTAATTTTAAGTTTAATTATTTCTGGATTGATATATTATCGCCTTAAAATGCACACTTATAAAAAATCTATAATTATTCATCGGAGTTATGCTGTCCAAGAATATTATACTTTATCTTAATACATTAAAAAATAGTAAAATTGTCTTGTTGTCCTTCTTTATAATGTATTTAAATATACAAATTGTGTCACTTAAATTGCTCTTTCACTGCGCATTTCTTGTAGCGGTTGCGAAAAGAAAGGTATGCAATATATGTCTACCACATTCTTCTCTATACAGCGCCTCTATATAACTGATCATTATAGAAGTTTGAGAAGCAAGCACCTCGTTCTGCTGCCTTGTTTACCTGAGGTTTCAACCTTTTGATACATCCTATATATATATATACCATTATTATTCATTCTCTTTCCCTGATGTCTTTCGCTGTAACTGACATTGAAAGTGTATTTGCTTGTCCAACTTTCAACCTGATGCTTTGATGTAAGAGGACCTCGTCGATCCTATTATCGCGAGGTTCCCTCAATCCTGGCTGACTGAGCTAGAAGCTGTGTTTACATTTCAACTGCCGACGAAACTATCTATTTCAATAATTTGATTTTTTCTTGCTACTCTCAGGACTTTTTAAAATGAGGTAAATAAGATTTTATTAGTTTTATATGTCGACTCAATTTGTAATAATTCATTTTTAGAAAGTGTGAATGTACCTGATATTAACCGGTTCATTTAAAATCTTGTAGAAACGTATTGTAAGATATTTATTATATTTCACTTGAACAATTGATCAGTAAAATGTATTATCTGAATGTTAAATGTCGCATATATGAGTCATCTCTTTTTATAAGTTTTTTGATAAATACTATTGATTAACTTGTTATATGGGAGATACAACATTGTAAAGATATTCATAATTTTTATTCTTTGAATAGATGTAAATCACGTGAAATAACTATACACTAGAACACAGGGATTATTAATAATATACTCGCTTAAGTTGTCATAGTAACTGGTAGATCAATTATTTTTTGTATCAAAATGGTGATTATTAAAGCAGCATAATTTTGATAAGAATAACATTAGAATAACAAAAATCGTATTTTGTAAAACTATATTAAATATACAATAAAATATAAAGTATACAAATCATATCTAGGTATTAAAATTTATATTTACATTTATAATTTCATAAAGTGATAAATTTTACTTAACAGCTGCCCCCCCTCACCTCAATTATTTAGAAATAGTTGGGGGGGGGCTGAGATTTTCAATTTGCCGCCCCCCTTACCTCAATTATTTAGAAATAGTAATGGGCTACATTTTTACGCCTCTTATGAAAATGCTGCCGCCCTAAAAGGCTGCCCCTGAAAAGTGGGGTGGCTACGGCCCCCTTGTCTCCCCCCGCACTCCCCGGGTTCCTCAGGCCCTGTTTAATTTTAAAGTATTTTATTTTAAAAGGAGTAGTCCTAGTCTATGTTACTGTTGTATTTAATTCCAGTTATAATCTATTTAGATTAATCTTTCGCCATGTAATATACTTTCTTCCATTCATTGAATATTGCGTGTGATATTGTATTATTGAAGTCAACTATTACATTTTATTAATATTGAATCGCGTGCCTTATGGTTTAGAAAACAAAAGATGTTGTTGATTACAAAGAGCACATTAATTTTGTTAATTGTTTACTGTAGTAATAAATACTAGATTCTACATAATAATTATAATGGATTTTTCCTATAGCATGGTCATCTGAAATATAAAAAATATTACTATAACCAATGATTTTTGACAGTTGGCTTATTGAGAGGCAGGTCAAATTGATTCATTATTAACTTAACCTGTTCAGTCTGCGAATGTTTTTAAGCACAAGCAATGAGATAATATTAGCTCGAATACGTATTCACTTCAGGGTCGCACCTGGGGCACAATTTACATGTTATATAAGGCGAAAAACGTATTAAAATATGTTTTGTCAAAGAGGGGGGGGGGGGGGGGCACGTACCTGGTGTGCGTCACCCTTGTGGACGCCCCTACACCTCCCTAATTAAAATTAACTTGTCACGCCTATTTTTCTGAAATTGTTTTCTGGAAATATACCTATAAAATATTTTCCAATTTAGTCAGTTATAAAACTTGCTAATGTACTTACACATACTCAATCATATATTCCAAACCTAGTTGTATTCCAAATCTTACCAAAAATAGTTATAACATTAAAATAAGTCAGAAGTTTAAAACTTCAGTTTGATGAGATAGAAAATACTAACTAATATGAAACAACAGATGAACTAATATTAAAAATTTTAAATATATTATTTTCTTATTTAAAAAAAATTAGTATACCTTTTCTTTTGTCGTATATATTAATTTAGATCTGTTTCTGTTTTTGAATAAAAATAAAGAATGAAATAATCGCCTGCATGCTATCTTCTTCTATACAAGTAAGCCAATTTTATTTAAGATAACAGATGAACATTATGATTCCGTTCTCTGTAAATTGAAGAATACTCCACTACATCTTTTAAATCAAAACTTGAAAATAGTTGTATCTTAAAAGGTGTATCTTAATCCAAGGAGGTCAAACATTTTTTGGGCTCAGTCAACTTCATATCACTGATTTTTTAACGTTAGGAACCAAACTACATTATAAATGAATATGTTGATGCTTACAGACACCTACAAACGTAAACACAACTAAACGGTACCCTATCTAACACATTTAACAAAAATAAAAACATTATATACGAATTGACTTGTTTTATTTGTAATGATAATTATATAGGGAAAATCAAGAGAGCTATATATACTACTCGAAAACCAGAACACAATACAGTTGTTCACAAAAGTGATATTTAGATGTATATACAATAAGTGCAACAGCACCCCACAAATACCAACTGTTTCTTTCACTGGAAGAATATTAGAATATGATTAAGATCATCCCAACAGACACATTAAGGTCAATATTCACATCCGTGATGACATGCCAGAAATTATTCGGATGTATGTCTTTGTATTCGAGATATAAAATAACATTAATTAAAGTTAATAACGATTAAATTATACAACAAATAAAATATTAAAAAAATTATTTAATATTTAAAATATGAAATTAAAATGTAAATAATTATATATAATTATATCTATAAAATATATCTATCTCATCTGGTCAATAATCTGGTATCTAATATCTAGTCAATAATCTAATATCTAATATCTAGTCACTAATCTAGTATATAATATTTAGTCACTAATCTAGTATCTAATATCTAGTCACTAATCTAGTATCTAATATCTAGTCACTAATCTAGTATCTAATATCTAGTCACTAATCTAGTATCTAATATCTAGTCACTAATCTAGTAT
>JAUZND010071880.1:0-16946 GCA_034780555.1 Coelogynopora nodosa
TGATCAAAAGATAAGATAGAATAATTAGATTGCAAAATTGAATAGAGCTAGCTTTGCAACTAAAGGTAGGTAATAAAGTTAATAATCGAGCTTGTAATGTTTGTAACATATTAAACAGTAAACATATTACACACATTCTACCACTGTCCACTGTAATAGAACAAATGATCAAAAGATAAGATAGAATAATTAGATTGCAAAATTGAATAGAGCTAGCTTTGCAACTAAAGGTAGGTAATAAAAAGAATATGGTACTAGACAAATAAAAAAACAATAGTTAGTAGTTGTAAAGTTTGTTAAAATATCCACTTTAGAATATTTTAGTCTAGTTAAAAAACATAAAATAGCTTTCACATTTTGTCGCAAAGAACGATCCCTTTAAATTGTCAAATTAAATATAACATTTATTTTAAATAATTTCTATTAGAAAATGATTCTGACTTTTGTTTTCATTCAACGAATTAGAAAAAGTGATGACAATGTTTGTCATAAATAATTAAGTTTAGTTTTATATAAATAATTTTCATCACTTATACATTAATTTATAATAATATTGACCACAGCCAGTTTATAATTAATTTAAATAAACAATCAGAAACTTTCTATACTCCTGTAGGAACAATGTTTTAAAAACTTATAATTTATGTAAACAACTTTGAAACGGTTCCATTCCATAACATATGAATATCTGTAAAATAAACATTCCCACTATTAGAACTATGATATTACGTAAGAAAACTACATGCAATTAGAATACAATTTTAGATAATAAACAAAATGTTAGTTGATAACTTACATCTGAATTTCCCCGTTCGCTTTTTCTTTTAATGAGCTTTTCAGAATATTTTGAAAAATCTTCATTTAACTCATCATTAAGTTCACTTTCAACGGCCCAATCAGTAGTGTTATACTTGATCATTCGTTCTCCAACTTGTCTCATTTCAATTGTTGGATCATAACGAGGATGATAAACGCGATCGTGCAACACACGTGGATGACTCTGAACCGATATAAATGATAAAAATCATACACTTATATGAGATGAATATTACAACATAAATAATAATAATATATAAACACCAACAAAGAAAAGACGATAATAATACAATGAAAACTAGAACCCGAAAATTATCGGATCGATATTATACATAGTGCAATCCTAATACAAAAAAACACAGCTTTTCTTTTAAATGTCTACATCACAATCGTATTCCCGGCTATATCTGCCAATGAAACTTAGGAAACTATTAAAATTCACAAACAATTAAAAAACATAATACTCATGTTTAAATTAAAGATTTTACATACACAATTTTTCTTTAAATAATTATTACAGACTTAAATTTTACATAAAGTCAGTCACCCATAAACATTTTTTGTAAATTTATTACTACTATACCAAACAGCTTTGAAACTACTTATCAAATAAAATTAATATATACTATGGACAGTTTTCAGTACAATAGTTTATTCAGTTATCTACAACGTACTGCTTTTTGTACTATTGTCCATATTCCTGGCGACATAGCATTATTGTACTGAGTGTATTATTATTTGTATGTACAACAAAAATTTACATTTATTATTTTATTTGTTTTTTACCAGGTTGTTTGGATAAGAGGAAAGAGTGAAGTCTTCATTGAGATAAGTATGGGATTGTTGAAAGGTGTTCGAAGTGTATATGACCTTTAAAATCTAATTGGGATGAGGCTGCAGTGAATAACACAATCTTCTGATTAGAAAGCTGTATGAAACAGCCCTATGTGACTGCTTGTTGGGAGTTGATAGCGTACATGTTCTCATTAAAGGATTTGTTTTAGAATTCTTAAATGATAAATGTTGAGGAGCTTTTATAACAATGACTTGTATATCTATCCCCATTTAATATATTTATATATTAATATATAATTTATCTAAACTCTATTTTTATTTAATTGAATAAAGTAGTATTTTGGTTTTAATTATTTCCTATTTAATGTTAGACCTAAATTTGAACATTATGCATTGAAGTTATTAAATTTGTATCTTGTATGCGAAAGTTGAAACTTGAAGTCTATATTCTTGTCTTTGAGAGAAGATCCATGTAATAAGAATAAGTTAGGCGGTATGTTGTATTTCCAGAATAAAAATACAAAAAAGAAACAGAGATAGGATGGGTGTAGATGGTCCCAGTAGGTCTAGGATGATCTAGACGGAGTTTAGATGTAGATATATTGTAGTTGGAGCTCAAGGTATAAGACGTCACAGAGTGTCTTATCTTAAGAGACACACAATAATATTTATACATATTTAATTTACAAAAAATTGATAAAATAACGTTAAATAGGTATAATTTCAGTATAATACATAGGTATAATTTCAATAAAAAAGTTTTGATATAGGTAAACTGTCAATATACACCAATTGTCGTTATATCCAATGTCGATTTATGAAATAAAAATATTTGCATATATATACTATACATATAATATATGGACACAGAACATAAATTACATAGGTACGAGAAAAGTAATTATGATCAATATAATAAAAAGTCAAGTACATGTATATATTTTTTTAATAACTCTTTTTCATAATTTCTCTGTATATATGCGAATTCCACGTGTATATAGACACCCTGAGTCACAATAACAGGATTCATACGCATTTTACATAACTTCAGACTTTTGCGAATATATTACTTTTTTATACATTGTAATTAATATAAATTATAAATTGAACAAATGTCTTCAGGGTGCGTACAGACCAAACCAAATTCAAGAGTTTTCAAGGATATTTTGAGACTTTTCTAGCGTATTTTTTAGACGTTTTACAGATATTTTAAAAATATATAATTTTGTAATATTGTACGATAAAAAATAATACAACAAATTTGAAAGCCGACACTGAATATACAACATAGCTAACAAGCTTAGAAATAGTAGATAACAAAGTTATTAAAAGTCTCAAAACTAAAACAGTATTTGGAAAAATTAGTATTATGAAAAAATTGAAATCCACTGACATTATATTCGATGGTAGTTTTAAAATAGTGATTTTCAAGGGTTTTCGTCACTTTTGAAAATATTAAATTCGAGGGTTTTCGAGGGTCTTATCTTGCTTATCTTATCATCTAATAATAAAAATTTACACAATATACGAAATATTCCGTTCAAAGTCCCCCCTTTTCAAACCTTTAATTAAAAAAAACTCTTGTTTTCCATACTTTTCCAGTCTGGAGAACACCTTTAAAAAATTCCAGACCTTTAAGACTTTTCCAGACTTCATGATTATTATCCTACTAGCGCCAGTAAATAAATCTAATTTTGTCTAGTTATGAGTTACAAATTGTATCATTTTTGTGTTACAGGTGGTGAAAAAATGATGCAGTTATTCGAGAACTAGTGCTTCTACTAAAACAAAAAGGATTTTAATCTATAAAGGAGATTTGACATTATACAGGGATGTGATTACAAACAAAAAAATTCGCAGCCCCCAGTCATTTTTTGTAAAAACGCATTTATGTAATAGATCCACTATTATATATTATACAAACACTTTTTTAATTTAAAAAATATTATATCATTACAAATTTTCTCAAAAAACATAGCAAATATAGCATAGCTTGACTACATCCATAGGAATTCCTAACACTAACCCTAAACCTAAGCCTTAACTATTATAAATTTATTAAAAGGTATTATAAATAATAATATATTTTTAAAGTTTAAAAGTGGCGGTTTAAGACAAAGTGAAAATTAATGGACCCCCCCACCCACCATATATATTTTATTGCATAATTGTGCTTGTCTAGAAAATGATCAAATTTCAGGTAAAAAAGGAAATCCCTTTGAAAAAGGAAGAATCACATCCCTGATTACAATAAGTTAATGGCACATATTTTACATATTATTAAAAGTATGAAAGTGTAAAGTCAATCTAATTTGGCAAATATTAATAGGTATTATAAAATATTTTCATTATAGTACTAACATTATAGCGACACTTTAAAATCAATGGATAAGTGCACAACATGTTACACACTATAACACTAATATACGGAAATACATTTATGTAAGTGACACAAACATAGTTTTGGTAGGCTGTTGGCACTCTGATATAGTAATTAATAATATTTTCTTCTATGACTTAATAATTATGAACAACTTTTAAAGACATGAACAGCACTAGAAAAGCAAGTAAACCAAATAATAAATATGTTCAAGGATTCAAAACCACACACACTAACAATTAACTCACAGGACTAAGAATACTTCTAGAGCGATCATTTTCCTCTTCACTACCCTCAACACTAGCACCAGGTGAAGGAGAACGACGCCGCCTGTTGGGGGAGCCAAAGTGTCGTACCGGAGTGGAAACACGTGGTGGTCGATCAGATGGAACTGCTAAGGGGGCTTCCCAATCCATGGCATTGATTTCATGGGGATCTGTCTCTTTTCGAGTTTTCGATAATGATCTTTGACGCGTTAATGGAGGAGAAGGATCTTTGGTTCTATTAAATGAAAACATAGGAAACCAATAAAAGTGAAAATTAATTTATTCAGAATATATGAAGTAATTTATAGGAATAACTACATCAATGATAGTATTTCTTACATGATATTAACAGAAAGGAATATATTATAGGCATGCTACCTAGAGGAAGCAATATTAATAATACACTAATATTGAGCCACAATGATACTAGTAATATGGTATTATAAATGTCACAATATATTATTAAGATAATGAGTACAATATGTAGGATAATACACTAATGATGAAACACAATAATACCAGAAAATATTAAGAATGTCAATATATGTGAGTCTAGTACGATGCTATTAATCACCCTCCAGCTATGAGGAACGAGGTACCAACATTGATCCCCCAATAATAAATTGTAGAAAATGGTGTCAAACATTTTTAAATGGATGTCTGCCAGTATTACGAGAGTTGGTTTGAACCTCAAGACATCCAAAGTACCCCTTATGTTAGAGCTAGATACAAGGAATGACTCTGAGGTACTGAATAAAATTGGTATAGAAAGAAGCGTTATAGTCTCCTGTATATGAAATAAATAGTGACAACATTTCAAGTGGTTGTTTCCCTCCGGCAGATGTCCTTGAATGATCCCACCCCATATATTGGAGCTAGATACAAGGAACGAGGAAATAATTAATAAAATTAGTTAGAAAGTAGCGTTATAGTCAACTGTATATGAAATAAATAGTAATAATCAAATAATGAATAAATGTAGAATTAGAAATTTTGATAATTTAAAAACTTGTTTTTTTCATGTACTTTGTTAGAGCATATAATTATCTAATAGTATACTTAATATATAATAATTATTTGTATGTATTATATAATATATATTATAATTCTTTCCACAACATTTACTTTAAACAGAATTTATAAAGTACCTAAAAACAAAAAACGGTTGGAGCAAAACACCATTTATCATTGACTTAAATTATAACAATAAGGGGTTATTGAAAGCTATTATTTCTGGTAATCTGTCACTCATAATTATATGTAATAAATCATATAATTATTTATAAAAATATGAAATAATGAACAAATCCTTTAATTTAGTAATTTTTTAGAGACTGATTCTTGCTTTCACATTAATATTATTTTTTTAAAAACCAATATAATTATATTCACAGTGATGTTGTGATCCGTATTGCTTATTTTTAGCAACATAACTATTATTAACCACTTCACAGTTGTTGGGACCAATGTGGTCTTAAGATATACAGAATGTGTAATTAGCAATCAAATAGCATGAAATTTGCTTTGGAGATAGGAATGACATAGAAGGAATGCCTGCTGGGCGCTCAATACTTTTGATCAACAGCCCTGCTGCTGGGAGGAGATAAATGGCCTTTATTGTTTACCAAATAATTTATTTTTAGACTCAGCTCATTTCTATTGATCGGGAAATTTAGGTAACATTTATAAGTTGAAATAAGAATACTTATTGATTATTGCTTTGCTGCAAAATGTTTTTTCCAACAAATAATTTTTAGATATGTTTATTTACTATTGACAGCAAGTTGTCCAGGCAATTGTTCATCAGAAAGCAGATCAGTGTGAATGGCATAATGAGTAAAATTGATTTTGCAAATCTTTTTTATCATGAATACAATGATTTTTTCTGTAATACTTATCAAGTAACTGCCTACAATACATTAGGAAGTGGCATATTGTGGACATTTAAGACACAAAGAAGAGGTTCTTTTGAGTTTATGCACCTTATTGCACTGGATTACTTTTTTAATAGATTCTTTGGTGTCTCTGATTTTGCTCACTGAATCAATATATTCTAAACAATCCCACTGTTACTCAGATTATTTGAGTCATGATGCAGTTTATATTTTAGAAATGTAAGTACAATTTCATTTTCATATAATGTATATCAAAAACTCTAACTAATATATAAATACATTTATAGGAGGAATATTACAAACATAAGTAAGATAATGGCATTGATATACAACCCTGAAAAAAATTAACCAACAACACCCCTTTTTTAGTTTAATTATTTCCTAATTTTTTGTTTAAATCAGCAACTTTTAAATTTAATAAATTAAGTAAAAGCAATAAAAGATCAATGTTTTTTATCATTCAATAAGAGAGAGAAACTGTTTTCACATTCTGAAAGGGGATGGGGTTGTGAGAAGCTAATATGATGCAATTCCTCCATTTTTCTGCAGCTGTGTGTGCTGCAGTTGACTGTGTCTGTAAGCCAGAACAGGGCCAGAAGCAATGTACCAGCACTATTCACCCCATCAGTAGCTGTAATGTGAAAGAATTGGAGGTTGATGATGTAATCAATCTATTGATTTAACATGGGGACATCCATGCGGCAGTGTGTTAGACACCCAACAGTACCCAGCTCTCAGTACACAGTTTCTCTTTCTTATTGAAGGATAAAAAACATTGATATTTTATTGCTTTTACTTGATTATTAAATAAAAAAGGGCATATTGGTTAATTTTTTCCAGGGTTGTAGTTGTGTTTGTCTAACATAATTATTACTTTTTTTGGGGGGAAGGAGGCATCTGCTCCCCCGTTTTGTTTTTATGGCCATACAATTGAACATTTGAATATATTATTGAAAATGGTGGTTTATCTTGAAACTTGCTATTTAAATAAAATGTCATAAAGAATAGGTTAATTTAATAATAATAGACAGTACACAAGCAAACAAGGTTTATTTTGTTCTCAAAATAATCACGATGAGATAAAATTAACAGAAGAAAAACTAAAATATTTGTATCAGCACATATTATTTCTGTTTGCATTGTTTTGTTCAACACAGTTCAATGTAATAAATTAGTTTGCCATATAGAAAACAAGGTAAAGTAAAAAAGCAAATGTGTATTTGTTCACCTCAATGGTCACTTAACGACAATATATAAAATATAAATAGATAATTAGATAATACATGAAATTAAAATATTTTTTATTTTTATTTATTTGATTACATAAATTTTAATTTTGAACTATATATAGCTGAAAAACCCATGTACATTTTTAGATCAAATAGGATAGACCATGTCTGAAACAAGATAATGATATAATTTAAGTGGCATAATAATTTAGAATAAAAATAGATTTAGTAAGTGACAAATAAATAATAATAGAAATGTAGTTATTATACTTCTAGCAGCCATCAAATTAATAATTAAAATTTTATATTTCCATTATAATTACTTAATTATTATATATAATTTAAATAGTTATATTAAAGTTTTATTAAGTATTAATGTATATAAGTACACTATTAGTATTTCCAGTAAGTAATTCTATTTGATGGAATTATAAAATTGTAGTTATTTTGATGGGTGTCAGAAGTATTATAAGTATATGTAATTTTTTTTAAATTTTAATTACTTATTATTATCAGCATCAACTTATTCAGAAATAGTATTGGGTTTTATTTCAGGTATAGCATATGCAGGGCTATGTGCATTAACTTTGCCATGGGTTTTTGTAAAATTGGCAATGGAATATTCAGCATCGGCATCAGGTTTTACTCATGTACTTTGTATAAACATAAGTTTTTTTGGTATAAAAATTGGTTTTTACTGAGGTAATTGGCATAGGCATAAGTTTTTGTGGAATTTGAATTAATAGATTATAAGCACACATTTTATAAAATAAGTATAAATATAGCAAATATTATAGTGACTGCTATACTGTCAATAGACCCCACTATTTCATTGCAGTGTTAATATGCAATGCAATTGTTAATAATCTTATCCTATCAACAATGATTTAATATTAAAAATATGAAGTTGTTATATGTCTGCCTAGTTGGAAAAATAAATTCTAGGCTAAGTGTCCGCCTAGTTGGAATTTTTTTTTCTAGGTATATATACTGTATACATAATAGCTAATATAAATATGAAAACACTGTTATATATATTATTATTGTAAGTTATACCTAATGAATAAAATACTATGTTGTTTTTATGAAATAAATATTTTAGGCAGACATTTAAGTAGAATTTTTTTTTCTAGGTTATATGTCTGCCTAAAATATTTAGCTCATAAAAACAACATTGTATTTTATTCATTAGGTATATATAACAGTATTTTTATATTTACATTAGCTATTATGTATATATATAACCTAGGTGGACACATTGCCTAGAATTTATTTTTCTGACTAGGCAGACATATAACATCTTCATTAAAAATATTGAAGATCTTATATCTCCACCTAGATAGAAAAATAATTTCTAGGCTATGTATCCGCCTAGTTGGAATTTTTTTTACTAGGTTATAATATGTAGGCCTAAAATATTTAGCTCATAAAAACAACATAGTATTTTATTCATTAGGTAGGTATAACTTACAATAATAATATTATATTTATTAATACAAATATAATATAACAGTATTTTCATATTTACATTAGCTATTATGTATATATATAACCTAGGCGGACACATAGCCTAGAAATCATTTTTCTATCTAGGCAGAGATATAATATCTTCGTAAAAATATAGTATACAAGACACAAGTAATAAAAATGCAGTATACTTTCAAAATTGCATGCCTATCAAATATTTTATATGCCAAAATAAAATTTTAACTTGATAAAAAATAAGTGTTTACATTACAAAAATGTTTAGTTATGTCTCACGTCAAGATTTGGTCTACACAAATTGAAAAAGGTATTTACAAATGAATGCAACATATTATTATTATCAATATCATAAATAAGCATAACATGAACAAAATAAGAAAAATAAATCTTTAATTAATAAAATAGAATAACCAAACGCATTCTTGTTTTTGTCTAATAGTTCTTATATTTTATTATATTAAATGTTCAAGACTACAAATCATAATAACAAATTAGTTTACTTAAAATACCTATCGCATATAAAACTGAAACCGTTTTTAAATACTCGTCAAACTTTTTATTTGTTGTTATGGCATTTCTTATATTTGAACTGAATAAACAATAAAAATATTGTATTTGAAGGTCGCTTTCACATCGAAATATATAAAGAAATTAATAATTGCAAATATAACTTTTAAGTATAATACACCTGTATTTCGTCTATATGTAGTTTACTTCATTTTACATATAAATTAACGCATATTAAATTAAAAGCATATAAATATTATAATTTAGAAGATAGTTTTTCTGAAAAAAATATGTTCTTTAACATAAAAAACTAACAAGTTAGGAATATTTTGAAAATATGTTTATTACATTTTGGTATGTATTCTAAATTATTTTACTTCCTGTTAAATAATATGGACGAAATTATAACTCTACAATAAAATAATAACACTATGAGGTTATTCAGTGATTGAATTTTTAAAAATATTCTATCTAAAATAAAACTTATAATTTTCAGTATTTTTGTTTCTTTTAGCTTTCTAAATTATAATAGAATACTTGCAATTTTATCTTGTTTTATCGTAGAATATGTGATCTGTTTATATATTCCAAATTAAAACTCTAATTATCAACGTCTAAATTCGTGGATACACCAATGTCATCTATGTCGTCATCACAAGGAGATTTGATGTGATTCAACACAGGGGATGGCATTACAGAGATGGTTTAGTGGTTTGAACTATCTCTGCATACATGTGAGAAACGTCCGCCATGGAACCCCTGCGCAAAGAATAGGGAATATTGATTTTATTCTATATTTTTTGTCCCTTCTAGTCCTTTTTCTTTCGGAACTTTCTCTAAATATACCGAAAGGAATTATATACGAAATAGTTTAGTAACATTTTCTATGATTAATAATCACACATGCATTTGAATAAAATTTATGTTACAAACATTTCTATGAACATTTTCGGTTAAATACTTTTTACAAGAAGTAAATAAAAATATTTGTATTTAAGTACATTCAAAGAATAAAATTATTAATAGTCACTTAGTTGTAATATGTTTTCTTGGCGGTTGCTTCATATACAGGTTCTAAAAAAACTGTTTTTGAGTGTTATACAAATAGAATATGTATTAAAAGTAATTTTTTTACTAAACATTTTGTTGCCAAGGTGATTTGTAATTAGTCGCGAAAATGCCATATAGCATTAATATATTTTTGAATTTTAATTTAAATGCGTAATCAAAATTATAAAATACATATATTCATTTTATATTAGTGTTCATGAAATATCGTTATGTATTTTAATACTGTTAATAACATGATATTATAATAGTATAAAACAAAAAATGTATTATGTAAAAACCTAATCAAACGTAATATTCAAATTATATCAAATTTTATAAATCGTATAAATAAGCTTTCATAATAGTATAAATCCAAATTTTAATAAAAATTGGTTGTTAGGAAATATGATTAAATAGGTCAGTTGTATGGTACATAGCCCATTTTATAATTGTCAGTCCAAAATTGATAGAGCGTAGCTTAAATGAAGATTTATTAAATATTTTTAAACATCTTTATGCATTGTTGAAACTGGTAAATATATTATTTATTAAGCGTGTTATATTTTTAATTGTAACAAATATTGCTATTAAAGTTAATTATTTAAAAATCACCTTGGTTCCAACCAATTAAACACACGAATTCTTTTATTACGTATGGTGTTTATTTCAAAAATGAAGAAATCAATGTAGAAATATAAAATAGACATGAACGTGAATAAAGTAATAGAACATATATGATATATAGATAGATAGCAAATGTAGGGAAACGTAATAAGGTAGTAAGATAATGATAATGTAATAATGCTAATAAAATGTAAACTACCTAATAATGTCAACGTCATATTATAATGCTACAGCTACAGCGTTTTTCAACTTTTTATCGGACTAGGTGAGAAACCATGGAAAATACGTGTAACTAATACCCACGCCACTAATATTATACTCCTTAGTGATGTCATTAAGCCAAAGACGATTTTTTAAAATAATTTACTATTAATCTGAGCTTTAATCGTCTACACCTTCACATTTTTCGACAACTCTCATCAGCATTCGTGTTTAGTTTTTTACGGCCAGCCAAATAATCCCACAAAAATAAGATATATTTGTTTAATCGAACACTCAAAATCGTCTTAGCAGAGTCGAGTTTGAGATATATTAAAAATATATATATTTAGATACTGGCTCGAGCAAGCCTTGGGACATGCTCAAATGAGGAATTCTCAAGATCTGACTCGTGCTTGAGACTGTTTTACTGGAGTATTTTTTTTCCGCTTACCACCTTTAGTGTTTTAAGCGCCACGCTTGATGCTTGTCTTGCTGGACAACTCCTCCGTTACATCAAAGTTGGCGAAAAACGTACGAATATTCCCAATAATAACTGCCACCGAATTCAAAATAATCGTCAATGAATGCTTCAAAGAGGGTTGAATGGGTGTTGCCAGCGCTGAAGAAAGAGACTTCTATGAGGGAACATTTATTTGCAGTCATAGTATTCTAAACTTTTTTTGTGGATCTAAATGTTGATTCTGGGATAGACTAAGATGGCATGTTTACACAACTCCGAGACGTAGGAGTATTGGATGGCACCATAACGCAATCCAGGAAAAGATTTACGTCATGCAAGGATATCATAAGGTTATCCAGAAAAGTTTTACATGAGACATTTAAACCGCTAGAAAGTAGCAAAACTCATTCCAGTGGTCAGGATTGGCGATGTTTAATTTGTGCAGTGATATTTTAGTCTTTTTCTTTTGAAATGTTTTTAGTTTTTTAATTAAATCAAATTGGAGGTATAATTAGTTTTTATTTAGGACAAATGACACAAGGTTCGTCCACAAGTATTCTTTTAGAGCATCGATACAAACTTAAAATTTTCATTAATTTATCGACATCTTTTTTGTGTCTTTCTATGATTGACACGTTTAGACACAGTTTGTGATAGTAGATATTGTGATAGTAGATATTGTGATAGTAGATATTGTGATAGTAGATGTTGTGATAGTAGATGTTGTGATAGTAGATATTGTGATAGTAGATATTGTGATAGTAGATATTGTGATAGTAGATATTGTGATAGTAAATATTGTCATTGTAGGATATTAGGCTACTTATCAATATCTACACTGGAATTGCTCATTACATTATTTGTAAAATTAAATGGATGACATACAAGAAACATGCATAAATAATGTAAAATATATAAATTAAAACTATAAAAAATTAATTCCGTATTAAAAAAACTATATACAATTTTATGGTGCAATCATTTATTAACAATATTATATTTATAAGTTATAAATTAAATTAACACAAAAACATATTTAATATGTAAGACGACCTTTCATGATACTATTCCCCTCTCCCTGGTATACGGCTTAATATATATAAACATTCTGTAGAAAATTCACACAATTTATTAATTTGAAAACAAACGTAAAATTAATGTCGCAAAAATTTATACAAAAAAAATAATAGGCTATATGTGATTACAATTTTTAAAAAAATTGGTTAATTGAAAACTGTTGTCATTTTTAAATTTAAATCTTAACCAAATATCTAAATCAATCGTTTCAAAATAACAAGAGCCACAAACAATAATACAGGCAATATATTATACATTTATAATATTACTAATTAAATAAATAAATAAATAAAGAACAGGATTACATGAAAAAAAAATTATGTGGAATACTTTATTGAAAGTTATAATTCATTTCGTAGGTTTTTCATTGTAAAATATGTATATATTCAGTCAAGAATAAGTACTTTGCAGATAAAACGATTAGTTTAATCCCTGAAATGACGATAAAGATTGAAAACAGAAATTTGTAATACTCAAATTATACAAAATAAAAAATTAGAGTACTGTATATTTTTTGTTTGACAAAATGGAAAAATTAACGTACAGAACATATATTGTAACAATATTTTTAGATTAGCAGTGTAAAAACTTTTACGTAAAACATAACTTTGATCCTCAAGCATAGTCTGGATATTTGGTTATTGTTTGACTTTACAGTTAGTATTATGTCCAGGTTTTAGTTTTAGTGTTAGTTTTAAAACTTAAATGAAACAAATAGTAAAGTGACTTCTCTGTTATGAAACCATTATCATAAAAGATAAAGCAATTAATGGCATAGTAAATTAATTAATTGTTACCTTTTTTATTGTAAAAACCGAAAATGGTTTATTTGAGCGTTTAAGACATATAAACTATATAACAAATAACATTTGTAGATCAAATTAATTGTAAAGTCAAACATCATTTTATTAATGTCTAAATGATCATTCAAACTGATCATTCTGATCAACCCGTTCAATATTTATCATAAACTAATAATATAGAAATAACATAAAATAATATATAAGTGCCACTAAAGAATTATAATTTTTGGTAAATGAATTTCTATCCATCAAACAAATCGTGACTTCAATAATAAAAATAAACAAAATATACATTCTACATATTTTCATGCGCGCAACCAATAGTATAATTTATAAATAGTGTTATACTATTTTGTAACTTTGTCGAGTAGTGCTCGCCAAAGTTCTGTCAAGTGTACACAAAACATGCAATTGTTTTGGAAACTTTATCTAATTATGTATGATTTGATTATGCATGCCTGATGGTCTGTATGGTACCTTTATGATCATCGAAATATGATCGTCGAGGTACAGTTTTTTAGGAAAGCATTTTATAGACTCTTGAATGCTTATAAGTAGGAATAAAAGAGTTCTTGTTATAGGCTGTAATTTTTATCTGCGGAATTTGAAACATTTCGGAGCGCCCATGTGTAAATTCTGCGAACATACCGCGCCAAGTATTCAGATTCCAGAATGTCCTAAAGTTTATTAACGATTATAATAGTCACACAATTTCCATTGCACTTCAAAGCGTCTGTGTTAAATTAACTTTCAATTACGAGTTAGCTGATATAGAATTTACGTGACTCATGTCGTTCTTCTGTATAAGCGAAGATCACGTGCCATCTTGCTGCTTTAGCTGCATTGTACAAACTCAATCTGTCTGATGTGATTTTTTCGTTGTGAGGGTTCCAAACTGTGGACGCATACTGTACAATAGGATGAACAAATATTAAATATTTTCTATCAATTAGTTTTCCAAGATGTTGGGCAACTGCTTAGATTTATATATTGTATGTATATATATAATTAAATATAAATCAATGTAAAAAATCATTTTATTTCACGTCTAAGATAATTTCAAAAAGTACGGAGGGTAATATATTTGTATTTTATATATATGAAAAACCTGCTCGTGTGTTCGCGTGTAGTACATTTGCTTATTATAATTATTAAAAAGACAAAAAAAACTTCTTCAGATACATTTTATTAAAAGGTGGTCCGACGTTTCGCCATTACGGCTTCATCGGGGGAATGAAATAGTCTCAGTGAGAAAAACAACATATTATACCCTTACCATACCGAGATCATACAAAGGTCAAATACAATAACTTACTCTTAAGATAAAAATCCATTTCTGTGCAAATGATACTATAAGCACAAAGTGTGAGTTATCTAAGGAGATGTAAACACGCCAAAATGGAATTTTGGCACAGAATAAAGAAGAAAAAGACAGACCGTCAATTGTTAAATGAAGCTGGTGTATAAACCTACACAGCCGTTCATCAGGTCATCTTTAAAATTTCTAATATATAAAGATTCCATTATCTCCCGTTTATTTCTACAGGGAAGGTTGCTATTTAGTATACTCCGTTCAAAATTGAATGTGCTATTGTGAATATCAGTAAAATGCCTATCAATAGCAGAATTTGAGTGTTTCATGTGTTCAGAGAGACGAGTGTTTATTAATCTATGTGTTTGGCCTACGTAGACATTACCACAACAATTATATGTGACTTTATATATAACATGATTTAAAAAAACAGGCATTAGAAACATTCGAAGTTTTACAAAAATAACATGAAGCTTGACAGGTAGGTTTTTCTTTAGGTGGCTGAAAAAGTTTTCTGAGGAATGGTCCTGATTTAAAATAAAACTTAATGTTGTTGTTTAAGTGTGTGTTGAAAAGAACCTTGTAACACTTACGCTTAAAGCTTTAACCAATGTAAGGTAACAAAATATCCAATGTTCCGCATACAGTGTCAAATTTATGAATTATGTCAATTGTTAACTATCCCATTTTCTTTGTTAATGAGACAATTCACAAATCAGGACCATCCCTCAGAAAACTTTTTCAGTTACCTAAAGAAAAACCTACTTGTCTCGCTTTATGTTATTTTTGTAAAACTTCTAATGTTTCTAATACCTGTTTTTTAAAGAATGTTATTTATAAAGTCATATTAATTTTTGTAACAAAGTCTAAGTAGGCCAGACACATAGATTAAAAAAAATTGTTCTCTCTGAACACATGAAACACTAAAATTATGTTATTTTTAGGCGTTTTACTGATATTCACAATAGCGCATTCAATTTTAAATGGAGTAAACTGCATAGCAACCTTCCCTGATTTTTATCTTAAGAATAAGTTAGTGTATTTGACCTTTGTATGATCTCTGTATGGTAAGCTCTGTGTGGACTATGTTATTCCCCTGATGAAGCCGTAATAGCGAAACGTCGGACCATCTATTAATAAAATGTAGCTAAAGAAGTTTAGGTTTTTTGTCTTTTTAATATTATATTTTCCGGATACGTTGGCTAGCTCTAATTTGTATTATAACTATGTTTAAAATATTCTCTATAATTTTCAAATGGGTATGGCGGTCATTAACAAAATGTTGTTACTTATATAGTTTTGTAGGAAAATAATAATATTCAAATATAGTTATCTCAAATAATTGTTTTTAATATGTCTTTCTAAACACATAGATTGTTACCATAACAAAAACGACTGATGGTGGTTTATAACATTAAAGTTAAATTGCTGGTTAACTGGGACACATGTCATGACAAATTATCTCGCAAATTGTCCCTCCAAATTATTCATAATTAAGCATGCGTAAAATGTATTGTTTATGAGATATTTACAAATTTGAAGCTATAGCAAGGCAAGTATACAAGGTATGTATACAAGGCATGTATACAAGACAGATATTATGGAAAAGTCCTTTAATTATTAGACATTAGTATTATATTTAGAAAGATGCTATATCAAAAAATGTTTATATTAAATATTCTAATTTACAAATAAATTATTGTATTAAATTCTTCTAAATGGCCAAACAGTTTTGCCTTTATGAAATTTATTATTTTGTATATTATTTTATACTTTTATACATATATAATTTTTGTAAAAGTCGCTGAAGGATGTGAAAAAGTAAGACCACAGTGTCAGTGAGACAGACAGCCAATGTCAATGAGAGAAAGAGAAAAGAAGAAGAGTTTGTGAATATACTAAACAAACTGGCATATATACTTCTCAATGAAGCAGACAGTATTGCTGAAGAAGTAGAAAAGCAGGAAGAAACAAAGAACAGATTAAAATATATTAAAGAACCAGGGGCGTGTACTGCAGTGTTTGATGTTTTGAAAAGGCAGGCGA
>JAUZND010071891.1:0-16945 GCA_034780555.1 Coelogynopora nodosa
GGTAGATGTAGGGGTTTGGCGTGTGGGGGGGGGGGGGGGTTGGGAGAATGGGGGGTGGGGTGGGGGTGGGGGGGTCATGATTTATTTATGGTCGAGTTATTATCGAGTTTGAATCGACTCTTCCTATACTACTATAATTTTTAATTAGTGGTTATTTTAATAATTCATTTTTTTATTCACGTTAAATGCATACATTTTACGAAAAACTTATTTTTTCTATTAATGTTTCAAGTTTTAGCTACTAATATCATCGGCAATTTAAAAAAACCCAGGGGGTAATAAAATAGTTCAATAGAAACATAACTTTTTATTGGATGTTAAAATATTCGAAAATATATTTTTTAGTTAGATAAATGTATTTTAGCCACTCAGTAAAAAAAACAGAGTCGTACATTACATACATTATATTTTATTATTATACATATATTATATTACATTACATTATATCGTTCAATCAAAATCTTAATTTATTTGAAACAAAAATTGTATAACCCAACCTCCATAGACGAAGGGTTTTAGAAAGACAATTATTAACAAGAGACAAATAAAACTACCAAAACACCTTACTGGAAGTTAAACAGGTCCGTGTATGGGGCATTTTGTGGCACGATAAACCCCATATTGCTGTTGAATAGGTTCTCCGGCAGTCGGTAGATGTTCTCGCAGGTTTTGTACACGATCTCGTCAGCAACTGATAGGGGTTCTATGCAGGCTATCGTCGTTGTCTTGTTTTCAATCATCTATGACCACCGAAAATGTATAGCTTAGTGTAATCTGAGTGATGGGTGCAACCAAATTTGTAGTTTATACGAGAAAGAAAGCCATGTTTTCTTTAAAATGATTTTAAATCTGATTGCAATATTTTTAGATCGTAGACTTGAGGATATGCAGAATAAATAAATTTATCTAGTCCTACTTGGAAATTAACTTATTACGTTGATACATTTGCAAGTACCGCTAAACTGTTTATTTAATTATATATATACATGTGATAAAAAGTGTAAGTACACAAATAAATTTATATGGTACCTAACTATTTTATTGTAGACAAAAAATTAATATATTATACGTATAACAAAACTTGGATAATACATTATTTCAGTTAGAGATACTTAAACTCACAAAAAGGACAAAAAAGGCCCAAAGGGAACGGTATCTGGTTATGCGCCTAATTCTGGTATAACGGGCTTTTCTATTATTCTGATTTGCTGTAAATTTTGTGTGGTATGTATCACTTCTAATGTTCTGTTGTTCTGATTTGGGTCACTTCTGCGAGTGTTATGTATAAAATTGAACAACTAAGTTAACTATTCAAATTCTAAACAAAGTTGAATTAATTTTTTTTTCAAAATGGATCTTTATCAAATAAATTTAATTATACCCAAATTATTTCATGCAATTTAAATAACCAAGCTCCAAAAATACATCTAATAAATAATAGCTATTTATTTATGCGTTGTATATTAGTAGCGTTGTATTTACCAAGCTTAACACTGCGATTATTATTAAACCTAAAATTGTTACTTTAAAATTAGTTAGAAAAATGTGTATGCCATATACAGTAGATAAAAAATATTTCGAATGACTAACTATATGATTTTAAAAGTTTAAGAAGTTAAAATAATAATAATAAGACATGCATAGTGTTCAAAATACAATTTTTTTATAAAAAAATAAATATTACATATTTTATAACATAAATATATTCAGTCGTTTTAAATTATATTACGCGTTACAAACTTTACACTTTTGGGGGTTATATATTCGGTTTTCTTCATTGATAAATTTATAAATTTGCAACGAGTTGGTGCATTGCTGAGTGTGTTATAGTAGCAATTGCAATGAGGTGGATAAAGTTTTTATAGAATAGTTTTTATATTCCTGTGAAATGGACCGTTTATAAAAATAGGAGGGGCAAATAACCAAATTAGTGAACAGAATTGTTATTATTCTTTAAAACGTTTAGTTTTCCTTTTAAATTATTTGAACCAATGTTTTGTAACCGGTTGTACTTCTTCATGCACTTCTTCTTCACATACAGCGTTTATTTGGTTGGTCTCATTCTGAATAGTTTTCATGTAGAGAGTAAAAAAATGGTTCCATGTTCATAATGAAGGTTGTTCAGTATCGAAATGTATCTTACAGTTTTATGTGCTAAACAATGTTAAAAGTTACAACACTGAATACCTAATAAGATAAAAGGTTTTTTGTTTTACACTTTTTTTAATGTGTAAATCGAGTTTTAATATATTTTATTGTAATTTTGGTTCAATTAATATGTCACTTTTTTAAATGTGAAAATCAATAGGAAAATCCCTTTATAATCCTATACAAATAATATAATTTCGTTAATTTAATAATTGTAAAATAGAATAACCTTATTTTTATTATTTGGAAAATAGGTAAAGTTTTTTTCTTTAAAAGTTGTCTTGGTTTTTGTCTCTGTCTATTAATTTTTATTATTGATATTGAAAATAGAACAACAATGGTAACCATCAAACGTTACCATTATGATGGGTTGACGTATTTGTTATTTGTGATTGTGTTGTTGTCCCTTAAATTAAATTGATCTCATGTTTATGTTTTTTCCTTCGGATTCTATTATTATAGTTAGTTATAACATTTATACTATAGATATATCTAAAAAAATATAATATTTTTTCTTAATTCTGACTAATTTTCATTTTTATATTAATGTACATCCTGAATAAAGACAGTTGTATGGTTTTATCGATATAATTTAAATAATTTTTCCCATCTCACCTCTTCCATACAATTTGATCTTACAGGAAGATATTTCATTTTTCTAGTTAATCGTCGAAATAATTCTGTATCGGAGTTCTGAAAAGATAATACGGACAAACACAAGATAACAAAATAAGAGGACGGCAAAAATAATGTTTTTGATTTTATTCAAAAATAAATTATTTTATATTTTAAAATTTAAGAAAATCATTATTAACATTTATTATTAGTGTATTATTGTATTTCGCGCATTTTTTATTCCGATGAAAATATTGATTAGTCCATAAAAATGTTTAAACATATTTCAGGCAAGTATATAAATTAAAAGTCAAATGAATAATTTCAAAGTGTGTCTATTATACAATTGTAAATAAAACAATTAATCGATTTTACTATTTAGTAAACATTAAATAAATAAGCCGTAAGAATATTTACTTTGACAAATTAACAGTTACAATTTTACATTAGTAAAGCTATTAATACATAAAACTCATATCTGAAGATGCTTATTACTTTGTTTTTATAGGTATAGAATATACACTCAAGTATTCACTAAAAGTTCTCGAAAAAATAGCCTTATAATTATAATATTTATTTTCATTATTATAAACCTCACTGGGGATGGAGTGAAGTAAATTGGATATATTTACGAAAGCTGAATCCTCAGTGTAGATTCAGGTTCGGATGGTAATTGACTTAAAACTGTCAAGCGTATCACGACATAGAAATTAATGGCAATAGTGGGAGTAGATGCCATTTCACGGGCGAGCATTTTTATGCTGCAAGTGGCAACTATTGACACAATATTTTCTGCGCGAAATAGGTCAACATTTCAGTTCACTTTGAGAAATACACCCTCTGGATGACATACAGCTAATTTAGGACAACGCAAGACCAAATACAAAATACAATGGCTTTCCTTAATTTCAAAAATGTCAAAATCATTAAGCAGTCATCCAATTCACCTGACACAAACCTCTGCCATATATATTTTTATTTTCTCTCAACTTGAATCCATAATGGATAGCCTGGGTTTCAAACGAAAACGATACCCAGATAAGCATTGCTAATTGAAAAGAAGCAGTGAATGATAAGATGTGAATAATGAGGATTAACAACTAATCAAATATAAGTATTGAATGATAAGCATAGTAAAATTATTTGTATATTACAAAGTTATTTTTTAATTGGAATTAAAATATGTTATTTGAAAGAAAAACCACAATAAAGTTAAATTTTTATCACAATTATTAGAAAAAACCCGAGCTTTCACCTTTCATCAAGAAGGCATAATCATGGTGTGAAATAATCTTGATGAAAGGTGAAAGCTCTGTTTTTTTGTAATAATTGAATTAAAAATTTTAACTTTTATTGTGGTTTTTTCTTTTGCATTACTCACAAGTGAATATTACTTGTCTTTATTGATCATGTTATTTGAAATTACATGATCATTTTTTAATACTTATTAATATATTTTATAGATATATCATTTATTATTATAATTTCGCCCCTAGCCCGAGTCAGTTGTTGATTAATTGTAATTATTATTATGATAAAATTATTATAGTTATTTCTCGTTATTATTGTTTATTAATTAAATATTATTATTCATTATAATATTTTGTATGTGATATATTATGATATTATATTAGTATTTTATTTATATGTTACTAATTTGTATCATTAAATTATGAAATAACTTTAGTTTTAATCAACACATTTTATAGAAATGTTCTATTGTGTATATGATGTTATAGACGAATAGATGTCATAGAAGTTGTGTAAAAGTTATTCTGTTATCACTAAATAACAATATTGTATAAAAGTCATTAATACGAATAATAACATACATTAATTAAAAATGTATTGTGTTGCAACTGTTGCTAAGACCTTCAACCATATCGTTTTTTACCAATCTAAAATTCACCTATCATAATTTAATCAGACATGTAATATATCGTTTATGTCAATATGCCCTCGTATATGTCAATATGCCCTAGTATATGTCAATATGCCCTCGTTGTCAATATGCTGCCCAAGCTAAATTCATTTACTGGATAACAGGAGCGACACTAATTACTACTCAATGCGTTTTTCAGAATATTAATTAACAGAACGTATGACCTGAATGGTGAGTGTAAATGTCATGATTTTTCGGGTTTGGTTTATAATTAGGTGCCGAGATGACCGACTGATGTAGTGTCTGTGACCATTTCAGATATTATTTTATCGCCCTCATATCCTTGTATTTGTTTAATATACTCATTTTAATTTATGTCGATTTTATTACGTAACAATTCACTGTGAACTTCAAGTTTACACTGATACAAGTGAATTTTCAGTAAGTATCATTTTAACAGAATTATATCTCACGAAAGCTGTTTGAAACTTGTTTTAAATAATAAATTAAAAAAACGCTATAATTTTGTGTTTCTATTATATTTTGTTTTACATTTAAAATGGTTTTAAGTGCGCTCACTTTACGTAAAGTACGAGTTACTAGCTATTATTAAATTTTATTATGTCGCACATATTGTTTATAAAAAATAATATAGTAATCCCCTCTGTATCAGTTTCGAATGACTTTCAATGCATAAATATTGACACATTTATTCCATATACATAATTAAAAAAATATATATATGTGATTTTTTACAATCAGATAACTTGATTTTTAGTCCCCACGTTTTTTCATAACAAACAAAAATAATATGTTTATAATGATCAGTACATGTATCAAAATTGTCTAAATTATTACATGACACAGTGAAATTTCTACATGTTAATTTATAAGGAGTTTGACAATAATTTTTTTTATTAAATGAAAAATGTTAAATATCTGAAGAAATAATGACACAAAGAAATCGGCAACTTTTATTATTTCGGATATAAGTATTATATATAAAAATATATTATTATTATTATGTAATAAGTTCGATCCGTTACGGCATTTTCTTTTGCTTACTGTTTTCTACCAGTTTCCCTGCAACTGCCTGACTAGCTAGATTACTATAATAACAGTAAATATCAAGTGAATGTACCTTGATAGAATGTTCGTAGGAATATCCCGACACGATGTGAGGTTGAATGGCATCCTGAAGGGTCAACTCATCCAGGGATTTTATGCGACGGCCTTCGTTAGTTATCGTCAGGAATGAGGTCAAATTAGCTTTAACGAAAAAGAGAATAAAAAAGTGTTGGTAACACGTGTTATAAGTAAATATGTTAACATAAATATTATTGATTTTGTTACATAATACGGATATGTATAATGGTTAGAAGGGCAAATAAATAATTTCATCATCCCGTAAATTAATTATATGATTGTTCCTGCAAAAAATCAATGAATAGGCCTACTGTTTACGCGATGATCAATCATCATTGAACAATTTTTAACTATATTATATACATATATGTGGCCTAACCAAGATACTAGAGGATTAATATTAGTCTATTAAAGTAAGGTTACATAGGCTGAATACTTAAAGATATTATCATAATTGAAGGATGCTATTTCAACACTATTATAACCAAAGATACACTTTGATACACTCAATATATAATTGAAAGAATACCGAGAAAGCCAAGAATACGGGAGTGACCGTGGACTCGAAAGCTCTACCTTCTGGATTATATACATATTGAGCAAATGCTGTAATTTCATTTCATTACGTATTATAATAAACTATAATTGAATGTCATGAAACTGTGGCGTTTGCTCAATCCCGCAAACAATCCAACAAGAAGCTGCCTTACATTAAATCTAATGTTTTATTTAAAGGGAGCGTGTTTAGCTTGACGGTATCGTTTCTGACTTCATTCCAGAAGATAGGGTATAATCGAGTCCACGCCCGTATTCTTGACATTAGTAAACTGATTTGCGCTGCCATATTGGGTGTATCAATTTATTTGTTATAAGCTAAAATTGCGTCCTTCAATTATAATAAGATCTATATAAATAGTCCACCGACGTCTAAATTATAGCATATATTTTCACCAGACCATAATATAGACTATATAACAACTAGATACTGACCATACCAATACAAGGGCACATGCAAAGAAGGGAGGGGCGTTAGAGGGCGGAAATCGTTACTTCCCTTTTACGAATTTATGGGTGCACCCATGAAACATTACAAAATTTCCCTTTTAACAACCATAACGACTTTCTAAAATGCATAACAAATTCTACCGGAATAGAGAGAACGCTTAAAAAGTGCTTTGGAATATATATACTTTTTTCGTTCAACAATAATATGAATAATAATATAGTTCTTTTTATTTGTAGGAAATCGGTAACCCTCTCAATTGAAAGTAGATACGTTATTTATTCAGGTAAATCGATTCACGTGGGTATCTTGGTTCAATTCAGAGTGTACAGCCATCTATTTCTTTTTGCCAATTAAATATGTACCTTTTTGGAAATAGTCCAGTTTTATTTGAAGGTTATACTAACTTCCATCGAATATAGCGATTTTATTATTCTATAGACTCCTCTGGCTATTACATCATGGATATCAAGTTTTTAATATTTCATAGTATAATACTCTTCTACCAAATTTTGTAAGAATCTCTTCACAAATATTATCCTAGGATACATCACTAGTGAATACAATGTCAACAATTTTTAAGACATTAACATTGCATTCCTTTTTGAAGTTAAGTTATTAAAAATTATGTTTTTGATTTATTAAGTAGATTCCATCTTTCTAAATTTTGCATGTCGAAAATAAATAATAGCATAATTTTTGCTATTTATCCATCAATAAAAGTATGGATATGTAACGGCATACCAAACTATACTCAATATAATGTATAATTTACTATTCAAGCATCCTTTCAGTATGGAAACCTTGATCGCCATGGAAATGTTTAGTATTTAAATATAACAAAGTTATAATTGGACAGAATGCGCCAAGAACAACAGTTTAACTATTATATATAATTATATATATTATATTACATCAACTTTTCATTCATTAAATAATGTTGATATCATTTAGCCTATATAGACGGTGTAGTTTATTCAAATCAAAAACTTTCACAAATTTATTAAACTGACCTGTATAAACGGAAAATATGATGATCGCAAATAACCACCAAACTGCCAGGACTGTTCTTGAGGACATTGCATAGGGATAGAAGTCTTGACCTGATTGAACATAAAGATCATAACTGAAAATTAACACATTAGAAGTATATAATTGTATTTGACTAATCATTAATGTTTCATCATTCATCTATTCAAATATCGAATTAATTGTATTTTATTTATTGGAACTCAAATTTATACTTCAATAAATAAAAGAGAAGACACAATCATTAATAAATTAAACAAAATGAAGAAACACCCTTTTTATTGTGTCAGAAACCATACCTATAGAGAACCATGGAACATTTGTACAATATTGAAACTATGCAAAAAGGAATTCCTCCCAAATATTAATATCTCTGAAAAATAAACCGAATTTATAAACAAGCTAAAAAAATTAAGTAGATGTTGCCATGGTAACATACGAGTATATGCATTTAGATATATTACTACTAACTATTGTTATATGGTTATTTATTAAAATTGTATTTTATGTAAAATTGTTTTGTTTAAAACTTTTGGATATCTTAAAGAGAAAATATATGGTTTATAAATTAACATTTATATTATTTGGTATATTATTTATTTACATTATTACCTAATTTTGACAGTGTGTTATAAAGTTGTTTCAAAATATAATTCAATTAATTCAAATAATGCTATGAATAAATATGTCTCTGCAGCGAATTCTCTAATAACTTTTTTTAATGAAATGTATTATTGTTTATTAATACAATTAATTCGTAAAAATATTAAAAAATTCCCGATAAAAAGATTAATTGAATATAAAAAAGTGTTTTTACCATAGAGATTGAATAAATGCTTGAATCAATAATTCATTCAACAACTTAATTCAGTAAGTAAAACAAATCTAATATCTATAGTTTTTACTATTTTTTTAAATAAATTAAAATAAATAAAGTTTTAAATATTATAAATAAATGAATTATGACTTTGAATAAGTTTATATTTTTATAATATGGTTAATAATCAATCTATAACAAGAGATATATAAGAAAAATAAATAGTATATAATAGTCTTATATAACTAATATAATGGTACGCAATATAATATAAACGCAACAAAACGGACAACATCAACTTAAAATAATCTAAATTTTTATCGCTTGATTTATTTTCATTATTTAATATTGTTTAGGCCGTTCCACTTTAAATATAGTCAGGCGGAAAGTTTAATCAGAAAAGGAATTACATATATATTTTAGTAATAAATAATGACAAAGGAAATGATAAGTTGTGTTTATTTTTAGTATATTATTAGTTCTATTTGAAATACATTAATTATAAAATATCTAGAGGGACATATTGTCCGGAACTTTTTCAAAGTTTATCTCTTTATATACCCTGCTGCATCCCAGAACCAACAACATTCCACAAGTGACTCTGAAGTCGAATTTCATCATCGATCCTGAACGGTAAGTCAAGATTCCAGGCCGACAATGGACTGAAGAAGGCATATAAAAAGGCGAAGAAGGCAGCGAAGGCCATCGCGGCTACGGTCAAACCCCAGATATTTGGTGTGAGTGGACTTCATTTGGAGGGAGAAAGAGAGAAATAAAAGGGAGGAGAAGCGAGTGAGAATTCTAAAAGCGTGGACGACCCAAACTGTAGATCAAGTTGTTAAGCTTCAGATTAATTTGAAAATCACATCAAAATCAAAAAGAAGATGACGTGGTAACTGCACATCAACTTTATAATTTGTAATTTATCTATTCAGCAATATGTCAAAGAACAATTTAAATCAAAAGTAAAGCTGACACTTTAATATTATTGCATTATTTTTGCCATCATGCTTTTATTAAATATGAAAGTAGGAATATTTCATACATTTTTTAAAGATTTTTATTTAATTTTGTTTATTCCTGTTTAATAAGGCTGTTGAGGACAGAGAAAATTCGCAAATATTAATTTAGCAGTTGGAGCTTACTAATATCTTACTTTTAATATTTCTTTATTATTTGCAGACCGTATTTTTCAGAAGAAACCGTGTCGCAACTCACTTTTAGTGCTCTTGATAATATTGTTTAATTTTAAGAATGTTATTCTTATGTTATGAAATTTCAATTATCTCATTTAAACATGAATTAAAATATCGATAGTCACATTATCCTTCTAATGTTATACTCTAACCGTTTATATGCATTTAACTATAAAATTTCATTTTAGGCATGTGCTGTGCTCAGACATATTAGAAAGAGAGGCTACATCCAATTGCATTAACGTTCTGTAAGATTAAATATATATTTTTAAAAAGTGAACAATTTAACATATTACAAATTAAAGTGCGACCTTTAAAGCGAGAATACAGTAATAATTTAATCAGTATGGGGGATTTCGTTACAAAAAGAGACTCCAAGCTCCAGCTCTGGTTGGTGCAGCTAGAATGAAGATGACCGCCGGCTCTTCCGCCAATGGAAATAGATAGTCGACGACATTGGCCCGAGAGAACACCTGATTGAACAATTCTGCTCCAACATCTGACCTCTGCGGTATATATATAATATTTTATTATTATTATCCGCTCAATTAAATGTAATACATTTTGAATCGCTATGAAAATTCTGATAAATATATCATCCTAAAAATCTTTTAAATGATGCTTAAAAAGAACCAAAGAACCAAATTAACAAATTTCAAATCATTTGCCTAAATTATGGGACATTATTGTCTATTTGAAATATGCCCAAAATATGCCCAGTGGGTATTAAACAGTACTTTACCTCACCGATATTTTAACATCAATCTCCACACAATGATTTGATTTTCCTAAAAAAATCAAGAATTATCCAAATCTTATGCAGTAAACAAGATCTTACTAATATATTGTTAAAAATTTTAAAATTAAATATTTGACAAGAATTGCAAATTTTGGTAAGATTTTAGTAAGAAATCTAAGTTTCAATGTTTCAATTCATCTGTGCTAATGTCAGACTTTTCTCTTTCATATCCAAAAACTACCATAAACTTATTAATAACGGTGCAAATATTTTTTTATACATTAAAATTGTCCACCTTTTACTTGTCATAAGTTACATATATGAAATTATCGTTGATAATATTATTTTCTCCATTAATTCTGATGTGTCGGAGTGTTTTGTTACTTATTATACTGTTAGTTTTAACAGTGCAATTAATTCATACAATTTCACCTTTCTGGACCCAGATTTTATTTTATGGTTTATTATTATTATGCTAAAAGACAAATATTAATATGTGCGAGATTAACAAATTTATTGATTCAAGCATTTTAGGTCATTTTTATATTTCATTCATATATTCATGATTTTTATTTATGCCGTAAATATCTAAAAATTATTTTAATACTCGATATAGAAAACACTCACCAATTCAAAGAAACCAATTTTACAGGAGTTTTCTAGTTTTCCGTATCATATTTTTGTTAGAAAATAAGAGGTTATAACATTAATAACAGTAAGCACAAAAAATCTCAGAAAACTTTTTGTTTGATAACGTATAGAACATAAAGGGTAGAGGGGAAACCCTTCTAAATTTTCAATAATAACATACGAAATAATTCATAAAATACATGAAACTTTAGTTCGTGGACGGAATTTCACTTTTTAATCGTGCGAAATCAAAATCACTTTTGAGTTTTTTCTAATTAGTTTATCAATATTATTGCTTTCTAGTACATATTTACAAATAATAGGATCATGCTTTTGAATGTATAATTAAATGAACTAAGTACATTTCAGTCATAACAAAATTCAAACAGTTTTTTTAAATGCCCATAAACAGCCATAAAATGTTCAATTTTCTTGTTTGAGATACTCAAACATGCTTATTACAACTAAATGTTGGTACAATTGACATTTTGTCTGAAATGTGGCCTTATTATATCAAAATTAATAGTATTACAAATGTTTTAACAATTAAATATGATAAAAAACTAAAATAAATACCCTTACTTAAAAAAATTGCGTAAATTTGAACGATTCCATTAACAATCTCAGTTTGTTAATATATTCCAATATTAATATCATAAAGTGCTCAATTGAATGTTCCTCTACATTAAATGCAGCATTTAATGATAGAGTTGCTTATTATTATTAATTTTAAATAACATATTTTCGTATCTGTTATATGCGAATAATAGACTTTCCATAAATTAAACATAATTCACAGAAGGTTTAGACTATACCTGTTGAAGATGATGTATACCAAAAAAGATGGAGAATGAATTCTTCATAAATATGGAGGATAAATTCAGCAAAAAAGCATTATCTTTTTATTTTATTTTATTAATTAATAATTTAAATTCATTAGAGAAATAAAGTTTTTTCTTAAATTGAGAAAAAACAACATGCATTTCATACTGAACAAAATAAATTTATTTGACAATGGGAAAAATTCCCCCAATGCAATTTTAATCAATTTCTAACACTTTTAATATTTTCAGGTAACTATCTCAATACCTACATATAAGGAAATATTACCTTTTTTGAAAATTACCGGAAAGTAAAAAAGATAAAATATTCTACTACAACGACAATTATTCTCACCCCCCGCTGTAGTTCACCAACACATCCAGAAAAGTAGGGAGAGTTGGATTGCTTTAGACCGAACTCTTTGTCAGGAGCTTCGCTAATGATGGGTCTGAAAATATGTGCAGCATTTATCGCCATTAACTTCAGTTTCGTTACGATATTATTTATAATTAGTTATATAGATATATGGAATGTGTATGCCCATCTTGATTTATGATGTTTATGGTGTATGATAAGGTTTAAAAATTGAGAACCGTCATAGAAACACCAATTTAATTTACAAGAAAGTAAGACTAAACGTTTGACTGCAGTCTTAACCAATAGTATGGTTTAATCAAAAGTTGTGATATAAAGGTTTACGTAATGTGTATAAATAACTATACAATAATCTGGACTACATCTCAAAAGAAAAAAATCTAAAGAGAGCAAAGGGTTCCACTTGTCCGGACTATTGTAATAAAATGAAATTAAATATTCAACGGATAAAAAAAAAGATTAATGTTTTAAACCAACGTCTTTCGACTTAAGGTTACCAAACTGCATTATTCTACTAACTACAATAAATTATCTTCTTTTTGGGAGCCTTAAGTCGATGAATATTAAACGCTTCTTCAGTGCCTTCGTTATATTAAAATTTATAAATATGATGTGTGGTACATTGGTTGCAAGGAATAGTTGTGTGGTACATTGGTTGCAAGGAATAGTTGTGTGGTACATTGGTTGCAAGGAATATGTTGCGTGGTACATTGGTTGCAAGGAATAGTTGTGTGGCACATTGGTTGCAAGGAATAGTTGTGTGGTACATTGGTTGCAAGGAATAGTTGTGTGGTACATTGGTGTCAAGGAATATGTTGTGTGGTACATTGGTTGCAAGGAATAGTTGCGTGGTACATTGGTTGCAAGGAATAGTTGTGTGGTACATTGGTTGCAAGGAATAGTTGTGTGGTTTATTGGTTGCAAGGAATAGTTGTGTGGTACATTGGTTACAAGGAATAGTTGTGTGGTACATTGGTTGCAAGGAATAGTTGTGTGGTACATTGGTTGCAAGGAATAGTTGCGTGGTACATTGGTTGCAAGGAATATGTTGTGTGGTACATTGGTTGCAAGGAATAGTTGTGTGGTATATTGGTTGCCTTGGTTACATTATTGCCATAGCAATGACTAAACGCATTTTCAATTATTTTATTTATATAGAAATTGATACAACTAATAATTTATTGATTGATTGATTTATTTATCTATCTCTCACTTGAAGTGCATGACTTTACTGAGGTAAGCGACAACGTCAGCAATTAGACCTCCGACCTGGTCCAATGTCTTGTTGATCGCAACACCCGATGTATTATAGTAGTAAAAGTGAGGCCGTAGCTGAAGATAATGAAGGGAATACGAATTAAAAAATATATGTCATGTAAATTTATCTTTGTCATTAATTTATTTGATAGACGATGTATTAAAGACTAATCTACTGCTTCAAAGTTTATACTTTACTAAAAATAGTGAGGTCATTTTTTTATTTTGAACAGTACATTATTATTATATTATTATTTTATCATATGGAAAACCCAGATTATAAACTGTTTAATACAACGTCATTATTATTCACTTCTATCATCTCTCAGTATTTTATATACAAAAAATATGCTCTATATTATAAAACCATTTTTAATATTAAATAAAAAGCTATGATACACTTCAAAATTTTGGTATTTATGTGCAAGATTTTGTTTTGCACAACATTATAAATGTCCACTTCCGGAAATCAATAATTAAATTTGACAGGCGTATTATCTAAAATTAAAATGATAAAATACACACGAAAATATATTTTTAAATTTTAAGTAGATTCTTTTTAATAATTTATATTTTTAAAACATTGAAGTTTTAGGCATACACATTTGACATTGGCTAAACGGTTATAATTCGAAACTGATTAGAAATCATATAGCAAATGATCGTTTATGGCGCTATAAATTTGTGATGAATCACACAATTGTAGGTAAAGCTACAGAGTGTCAACATTGTTAAAATCAATATTCTGCGTATCTTTCTATTTTCAACTTAAAATATTATTTTAAACAACTATCTTGAGTTAAAGTAAGTATTCCAAGAATAATATTTGTAATATAATATAATTTATATATAACTTTACACTTATTTATATTTAATTGTACCCCAGGTAAGAAACAAATCGGGCTCCGTCTGGGGACACAAACGGGCTTTAAGTCTAATTTAAACTTAAACATATTTATTTGTAGGGCTCTATATGGGTCGCTTTGGGCTCAGTTTGGGTTTATTTAGATTAATCCCAAATTAAAGCTAAAATTAAATCTAAATTTGTATGAATATTTGGGCACATTTATGGTTGATTTCGCTTTTAGTCAGAAATGAGAAAAGCGTATTAGAAATACAAGAGTCTAATCTGGCAGAGTTGATCATCTAACTAAGCCCATTTAGGGCCCAATTTGTATTTTTGACTAAAAGCGACATTAACTTATACATTTTTATAAAGTTACTCAATAAAATTATATTTCATAGCGTTTGGTTCATGTAATCAATTCTTTTGCTAGATATTGTTTCATAATTTAGTAAATTTGTGCATTTATTATGTTATGAATGAGTTTTACCTCTCAATAATAGTAACACTTTATGTAAATTCAGAATTATTTAAAAATATAATATAATATTTATTGAAAATGTTTAGCATGACGCCATATATGTATTATGCACTATTTTATTTTAATAATAACTTTTATTAAATTACGCAACTTTTAAATGAAAATGTCATTATACTTTTTATAAATTTTGTACAATTTTTATAAACGAAGCTGTTATTTCAAATATGAAACATACGTGTTCCATAAGTCTATATTGCAAGCAAGTTGATTAGAAAAAATTTAACAGTCACGCGTGATAATATTTTAATTATAATTTAAACTATCCGATTCGAAAATAAGTTTTCATGACAACATAAATGTCTAAAAAAAGCAATATCTTAACACAAATTAAAATAAAATGAAAGTGACATGCCTTCTATCAATATATAACAATACAAAACATTTTTTTACCTAAGGTTATTTATTCAACGATTGATGGGGGATATAATGTGTTGAGCGTTATTGGGGCGAATGTCAAAATTGTCAAAATGTATCACTTACTTCTGGACTGCAAAGTCGCAATGTTCTGTTTTCAAAATCTGTAAAGATATTCTGAAAGATCGATTTCTTTCTCAAACCAAATAAAAGAACAAGACCTTTTAGTTCACTCCAAACAGCCGAACGAACCCAAGTGGTTTCAACGGTTGCCTTGCTTTCATCAGTTACCATAGAGATTATATCGATTTTACCCGATTTCTTTGTGGCCTATAAAAAGTGAAACAATAAACTTGTTTAACAAAAAAATAGTTTTATAATAAACAACTTAACTTTTTGCTATTTAAAATTAACTTTAATCTCACAATTAAATATATAACTGATAGGTTTTTTGATAGTGAAAGGTGATTATTTATAAATATAATTATTATAAAACAAGCATATTACAGAAATGTGTTAATTCAATAATGTTATAACAACTATACGATGGTTAACAGATATCAATGAAGATCTTGAAAACAAATTGATTATTTTGTTTTATTTTGCGAAGCAAATTTGAGTTAAAAAGTCAATAAATGACTCGGAAAAATATTTTTTAGACTCTTTTTAACCACTAATCAATGTTATTCTATACTTTGCGCAAAGATGGATAAGCTAAGATACATGTAGGAACACAGAATGTCGGGATTTCAATTTACATTACAAGGTGACTTCATTATATAACTTAATTAAGAATGAATTACGATCATGTCGTAATTTATTTTACCCAATTCTGCCACAGTTTTATATTATACCTGAATCAGCAATATAATATGGTCTGAAAATTATAGTATGTCCGAAAATTCTGTTCCCGATAATTTGTTTAAGTTTGTTTTCACCAAAACAACGTATTTTAATTATAAGCGAGCCCTCGTTATTATTTAAAAGTAGACAGAAATACGTTTTTGTTACTTTATTCATCTTATATCCTTTGATACATTCTCAATGGGAAAATTACCATCATTACAGAAGAACTTAAATTTTTATTTTTGAAAATTTCTCTTCTAAATTATATCCTGAGAGGTGTGAAAATTATTATCGTCAATAAATCTCTATTAAAAGTTTAATTTTAGAATATCATTAAATAAGCTGCCACACTATTCACACGATAAACCAACAAATGCTTTAATATTTCAATGACTTCAAAAGAGAACTTTCAGTATTAAATTCCTTTCCGAAGACATTCCAACCAGTATCCCATCATTCAAAACAAGAAGATTATAATCGGCAAAGACAATGTTTCTTACAGGTTATGTAAATCCTAATCAAATGCGACACAAACGGACACCACACATACTCCCTATAGTCAAATAAATTTTCAAAATTTTTGCTCGTTCATCTTACAGATAAACATTTTTTCCTTCCCTACACAATATTATTAAGGAATAATAGTAGTATAGAAAGTGTATATCTAGGCCACCACCCCGTGACCTTGACCTTGAGCTTGA
>JAUZND010071902.1:0-16944 GCA_034780555.1 Coelogynopora nodosa
ATACTTACGTGTTATTTGAATTCACTGATGTCACCACATCAAATATTAGTATACTGTAAACTAATACTTATATATAAGTTATAACAAGAATACAAAATATTTTTAGATATGTCTTAAGTGTTCCGTATTACCCGGTCTTCCCCTATTAATACCATTGTTGTAATACTGGTATTACGTAAATACAAGATTGGTTGAAAGGATTACGTACCTTAGTAGGCTAATACCTGCGTGTACACGTTTGCAGCTGCTGACATATCGAAACTTTTAAAATTATATACAAGACTACTGGTTTAACAGCAATATTAACCTACCCATGAAATATAATTCTTTCAAACTAGTCGTCATCACAGTACCTGTAAACGGCCGTTGTTTCTGCTCAACCCAGGATTCGAAGGCCTCTCGGGTCTGTAGTTGCCTCTTGGGTTGATAAGGGTTATATGCCGCGGCAGAGTAGATACCGCCGCCGCCACTGCCTGAAACACCGCCACCATAGATATGCTGCTGTTGCTGGCTGGGCGGCCGGCGAGTGACGGTGAGCGCAGGCATGTAAGCGTAGGAAGAGGGTATCTCCTGAGGGAAGGGCATGCCGGGCTCGCGGCGCTGCCGGGACTGCAGACAACTTGCGATGTTGGTGTAGACCACGACGGAGCCGGGCAGGCCGTGCGGTGGGAACATTCGGCAGTCGTCCTCCTTGATGCAACCTAAACACACACGGGGTGGGGGGTGGTGCATAGAGCAACACGTTTCCCAAAAGTTTCATAATAATTGTCAAAACATTAATTTTATTATAATGTATTAATTAAAGCATGATAAAAAGTTATAATCAAACATGTATTACACACAAATGAAACAATAAATAAAAGTCAAAGAAAATATTGAATAAAAAAACAGGTTCACTTTAATCTAAAAAAAACTAATATAAACTAATATTGAAATATAGTTTTTTAAAGTTTTGTAATTAAACATTTTTCCAATTAAAAAAATAAAAATAAATCGAAAGAAGCATAGTGCTACTCTAGGATAATATATTACTTACACAAATTTTTGTTGATAAGCACTCTAATCATGTACTGGCAATAAATTAATCAAATTACAATTACACAAAAAATAATATTTTAAAGTTTAGCCAATAAAGTTATATTGGTATTATCTTTTTAAACCATCTCGTTTTAAATAATTAATTTGTTAAATAACTGGAAGTAGGCGACAGATCATTGTGGGCCAGGGGGCCATGAATCCCTCAACGTCATTGTTTCAAAGATCAGTAACGTCTTTGCCTCTCCCCAATAATAGTTGAATAGATAATGTAACCTTTACTATAAACATAATTAATTATTATTATAAGCCTATTGTTGAGAAAAATTCTAGAAAGCACTCCAACAAAAAATTCTTCAGCCGCGTATTCTTTACTAACAGTAATATTTATGACAGGATGTGCACGTTAATAACAATGACATACAATGAGTGATAAAGTTCACTAAACTAATCTCCGACTCTCCAAGACGCACCCACCATCAACAAACATAATATTATTGCCCATCACTCCGGTACACCGGCTCAAATGCCGCCAGCAGCTTCCCCCGCGGCCCTGCCGGAACATTGGACCACCCATCAGGCTCGTGGCCGTCGTTTCATTAGTCGCCGCTGTGTCCAACCGGAGAGTGGCCGAGTCCTTGCGCTGCCCTCGGCCACTGAGCAATCGCTGGTAGAAGGTGTTGCTAGTGTTAGGCGTCTGACATCTGGACGGTGGGTCCCCCTCCTCCATCTGAGTGCCCTGGTCGAAGGCACGGGCGGGTTTTGGTGTGATGACGCGCGGCGGATAGGCCTCTGTCTACAGCAGTAGGCGTGGGACGGATACATAGGCAGATTTAGTTATTAAAGTGTAGGGCCGGGCGTGTAACTGAGATATATCTATAATATATTTGTTTTTATCTGTCTTCAACATCACTCGATGCAGTTGTTGATGATTTTGAAACCAATTTAGAATGACAACATTGTTATGATCAGTATGGTAAGACTGACTAATTTTGGTCTAACTCAAAATAAGCAAGTTATTTTTTCGTAATCTTCTATATAATATATACATACAACATTATCTATGCTTTAGTTGCAAGTAATGTACCTTTTGAAAATGTTAGTTTCATATTTTAACTTTTCTATTTATTATATATTGAATTAGTAACAATTACTATACCTAAGGACCTAATTTTATTAATTTCAGTATTAAAACTGTTTTTGTTGTGGATGCTTGTTGAGATTAAGACTAAGTATATTATTTAACATATTGAACAAATTAACTTTCACATAAATATTTTTTGAAATCATCACGATGAATTAGTTTCTAAAAATTTCAAATAGTATATGCAGGATTAAAGTTACGTTTTTATTAGTATTGTAATGCAAACATGTAATCCTGTCAATGAGTATTCTATAACTAAAATTAATTTCGTCGGTCATAATGTTATAGGGCTTAATAATTATCCCATTTATACAGGTTTCTTTTAACGCTGCACCATATAGGATAATATTAAAAAACACGTACTTTAAAATAACATTTTAAAATATCCATTCACTGAATCAAAGCATTTTGTCGATATGCTTGTAATGTTCCAAAGTTCCAAAAAGAATAGTATATGAGAATATAATTATGTATTTATATTTTATGTAATTAATTAAATTAATTATGTAATTAATAATTATGTAATAAAACAAGACTTATGCTTATAGTAATTTGGTAAATAAATAATAACTAATAACAAAGGTATAAGTATATTATAGGTGGCCGCGCGAATACCAATAAAACTTTAAATTATGAATCTAAATTATGTTTTTAATACATAGTTATTTATTATGGTCTCAAAGCATATTTATTATGGTGTCAATGCATATTTATTATGGTCTCAAATGTTAAGAAAGCTGTATTTAAATTTTAAGTATGCCGGAATATATCTAACTATAGAAATATCGTTTAATAATATGCTTTACTTTATATGATTTTAACAGACTTAATATGATTTTAAGAGCTGAAAACAGTCATCAAATTTGAAAATCAATAACACATTAGTCAATTGTAATAAAAATAAAAATAAATAAATTTTGAACGACTCTCATTTGAATTTGAAAAGGTCTTTTTTGTAAGGTTCATATAATTTGGTAAACAGAATCGACAGGCTACCCCACTAGTCACTTTTCCCTAAAATCCGTTGTCTTCGTGTCTGTCTGTCTGTCTGTGTGCCAAAATAAATTTAATTTGATAGTTTCGAAAATACATAAAATAATTTGAAATACAGAGAGATAGATATCTTGAATGTTGCTTCATACTGCTTCACTTTTTTTAATGAATACATATTAAAAAATCTAAATAAAAAAAAGAATTAAAAAAAATTATATAACTAATGTTAAATTATGTATTTTATGTCGAAGGAATTTTTTTTTGTTAATATTAAACTTAATTACCTGAATTTCCACGGATGTTTGTTTCTCCAATGGAAGTTTTTTCAATGGGTAGAATCTTGGAGTTCTATTTGGATCATCCAATTCATAAGTAATTGACAAGTGGGATTTGGGTCTAAACAAAAGGGATGGCTTTGGAAATACATTTTATAATACATAGTTATGAATTTATAAGCTAACAAAAATTAAATAAACATATCGACAAACTTTGTGATAATTACTCCACAACAGTTAACAATTGTTACAATATAAGGTGTACTTTTCGGTTAATAAATAAATTAATTGAAAATATAATATCTAAAATATATAATAATATGTATAACATGAACACAAATACCTCTTTTATTTTTTCCATAGTATAACAATAATCATTTAGACGTTACTATACTTATTTCCATTCTCAATTCACTTATATATAAAACGTACTGCATGACATAATAATACACAGCAATTATAAAATAATACTTGAAAGGGAAAAATATTTTGGGATGAAAACACCCGATCTTTCAAACTTAACTAAGGTTCATAATCAAGGGTACAATGTAAAATACCAGAAATCAACCCATTAAATATAGTGAAAAGAAAGGATTACACATAAATACTATTCACAAATAGTATTGTAAAAAGTTAATTAATTAATCCAATAATTAATTTACTAATGGTATTACCATCATCGATTGATAGTTATGTTCTTATTTTTAACAATAAAAGCAGATTTAATAATTTTATGTAAATTAGAATCCCTGAAATGTTATAGCCTATAAAGGTATGTGAATGCTAAATATAAATTTTAAGAAATCTACATAAAGAAAAATCTTGCCACTTAATCAAGTAAACTAATCATTGGATTAGTTTTGTTCTATTCTATTAGAAATATACTTCCTGATGATAAATTGATCTTAATATATAAATCACTTATACTTTCCTGAACTAAATTATGCATTATAAATATATGGAATAAAAAATAACATTTGGTTAAACCAATTACAAATCACCCAAAATAGTATTTTAAAGATTCTATTTAAAAAATATAAGTTATTTCCTACAAACACATTATATAAAAATCATGAACTCTTTAAAATACAGGACCAAATAAAACTCAGATTAGCACTATCAATACATAAAATAATGTATTTACAAGATAATAAACTTCTATTATGTATGAGAAACATAGTTAGAACACATGAAAACATTCATCAAAGACGGACAAGAAATCAAAATAAAATTTTCTTAACAGTATTTGCTATAAAATTATAAAATAAAGTAATTGATGATGCTTCAATTTGTTGGAACAGCATACTAAAAAATATACAAAGACTACAAATTTGCACAAAATTTAAATTAGAACTGACAAACTATCTCCAAATGATATACTAGAATAAACTTATGACATCTACAATATTTATTATTCATGTAAAATAGACTACAACTATATGGAACAATTATTTTAATTTGTTTTCTTCAAATTATATGTGAGTCTATATTTTTTCTCAGGAATTCTAGGGGGGGCGTGCATCCTCCAAGCCCCCCCCCTGGATTCGCCACTGGTGACACATATATTTATAAATTTTTGTTCCTTTATCTGAAGTATAGACATTCATTTATGTGATTTTCATTTGTTATGTTGTGTAAACATACTTTCCAGTTGTGTAAACATACATTCTTTACTATATTTATTATTATAAAAATATTGATTGAACTATAAAATTATTGTACCAGTATTTTACTATTTTAAAGACTATGTTTCATATATGAAAGCGCTTTTGTAATTATATACATCATATTGTAAACATTATTATTATACTGTAATAGCATAAGGAAATTTTTATTGTAAATGTAATTTTATCTACTAGGTAGCTAGCTATAGATCTCAAAAGAGCCTCTGGTTCCCATTTTATGTACAACCAAAAAATGGTATTTGAAAAACATAAAGTAATATTATTATTATTATTTAACTTTTATATCATGTTCTGAATAGTTGTGAATAGTATTTATGTATTTATCCTTTTTTACACCATACTCAATAGGTTGTTTTCTGGAATTTTATATTGTACCCATAATAATGAACCATAGTTAGGTTCGAACTGTAGGGTGTTTTCTTATCAATATTTAAAAAATGGTTTATTCATTATTTAAAAGTAGACAGTACTTTTTAGTTGCTTTAATAAATATAAAAATATAATATATGTATAATAATTGTGTTCTGCCGAATTGCGTTTCACATAACTGTAATTTTATAATGAACGAAAAGTAGAGTTTCGTGTAATATTGCTTTTCGTATTAAGGCGTTTTTTTAATTGTGAACGGAAGGAGCATTTCACAAAATATTGTTTATTACAAACTATGGATAAGAAACATGAATATAATATGGACACATGTAACGGCAGTACGTGGCTTGCTGTTAAGCACAGTTAGATTGGTTGCACTCAAATAAATTGTTGCACCGGGGTGATTATAAATCACCATTTATATCCGGTAGCAATATATACTGCTATGTAATTGTAAACTGTATCAATTTCGGTTAAATGTTAGAAATAAATTATTTCAAATTCAACACACTGTTCTAACAAAAATATTACGTAATAATTAATAATAAACACCTATTAAGCGAAACGAAATTCTGTGAAATAATATTAAAGCCAAAATAATTTATGTTATAGATATAAACATTATAATTTGTCATGATTAACGTATTGCATGCCTAATATATTTAATGAACTTTTCTAAGTCAGCAAAGTCAATTAGATTAAAACCCATAATGAAATACAAAGTAACAAACGTAACATTTAATTAATAAAAAATAAAAAATAATTATTTTTATATTAAGACATTATGTGTAAGAGAGTGTCAACATTGAACACAGATGAAGAAATAACGTAGAAGGGAAAAAAATGAAATTACAGAATACTTAATTTTGTTAAACTCACCTGGAAACGGGCGTCTGTACTTCTCCATTTTGAATGTCTGGTGGATTACATTGTTTCATTGCACTTCTTGGGAGGGCTGTCATTGGCCGAAGCGACATGTTTAACCGGAATTGCGCAGCTCAAACTATTTTTTTACTATACTGTTATTGACTAATATAAATTGAGACAAATAACATAGAGTTATTGTGATAATGCGTCAAAACAGTTAAACAAAATGCAATGGCTTGTAGACAGCAAACAACGACTATGAGAATGCACGCAGTACAGAAGGCACTTATAGGTATAGTCATTAAATATTAGAACAATTAGACAGTTGGTTATAGGTGTGTGTGCTCAAGTGCTTAGTAGCCAAAGCAACCACTATATATGTGGTTGGTGTAGTATAGTACTCCAATAGAGGTACTATATCTTAGATCAGTCTACCGATTCTGAATTTTAACAGTCAACATCCAATCAACCAAATACTCCAGCTGATCTCATTGAGCAATTTGGAATATTTATATGAGCTAAATAATAGGACTAGAACTTGAAAAAACATTAGCTAACTTTAGGTTAAAGCAGAAAGAAATGAAATTATTCGTTGAAAAGTCAAAGTTCCGGTGAATTGTTTTTATTCCGGACGAGAGAATTGGGTTTATTATATTTATCAGTTGAAGCGGTATTTCCGACGGCAACAAATTTGGTAATAAAACACAGCCCGGTTTAATGAAATGGTTCTGGGTTACGTGAGAAATTGTCTATTTGCCTCTAGGAATATTTATATTGATGGTAAATTACATGAAAGTTGGTTTTAATGATTTTGAACTTTCGATGCATCGATGATCGTGAAGACGAGATTGGAATTATAGTTGAATGGTGGTTTTAACGTATGGTTGAACTAATCAAATATATTTTTGTTAATTAATTGCTGCATGATCTCTCAAAACATACAATTTTAAATAAATATTGAATCACACATATTCCATTTTAATGAAAAAATTAGGTTATTTATTTAGTATAGGTAATATAAAGTTTATAATTATATTTTTACTAAGTTAAATAAAAATAATTTTAAACGAATTTTAAATTACATATGACGTACATTGATAAATAATTTAATTTTTTGTAATGTTTAAGTACTAACATGTCAATAAGGGGACTAAATATCTAAATAATTAGAAATTAGTATTAAAGAACACTTTATAGTCCATGTGGCCATTTCATTACGTTATCCAATTAAATGGAGCGATTGCGCTGTTTAATACATGACCGACTTCAGTAGATCAATAATTTTTACAAAGGTATGTTTACAAAAGCGGTTCCTTCTATTTTAATGTATATTATTATTGACAAATAATGTACGAAACTTATTATACCGACAAAAATAATCGCAATTTGAAATAATGTCCGTCTGTCTACAGGAATTATATATTTAGGAAATATGTAAAATTACTGCGAATCACATGGTGAAATACAAAATATAATTTTAATGTGGTATAGTTATATAAATATAATATATATATTTTTTAATAAATAATTTAATCAATTTAAAAAAGGGAGTTTTTATTTATTCTATTGTATGGTCGGATGCAAATATTCCATTCGAAATTTATAAAACGGTATAATTATATATACTGTTTTACAGTAAAAAAAAAATTAAAAAAAAGATAAACCTACATTTTTGTACAACAAACTAAAAACTTTTTTGATAAAAAATTAGTCTTTTGCCCATAAATTGAATATGATTATTATTTAATAAACATTAATATCTATATTCTATATTCAAATATTTCTATTCTATAATGTAATAATTTGAAAGTTCTAAAAACTCTCATAAAACAACTATTTTATCTGTTATAGGTCAGCTATTGATATTTAATATTAATTGCTTTCAAATTAATAATATCGTCATTTTTATGAAAAGGGAGATGACGAATAGGATATTAACATTGAGAGAATTTCTGAAAATAAAGAGAAGTATAAAGGTATCCACACTACCTGAATTTTAAAAATAAATAAGATTTTTTACACAATTTTGTTAAATATGTTTATTTCTTTAGTGGTGGTGAATTTTGTAAAACATTTTGACAGGTATCTGTACAAAACGCGAACACTTTCATAATCATAGTTGTTTTTGTTCAAATTATTATTAAATGTAAAAATGTTTGTATATATATATATATACAGATATTATTGTTGTTTGTCATATTTATTTTTAATAATCTTGCGTGAACATATTAAATTACATTATTAGTTGTTAAAACTGAAATTTAAGTAGCAGCAAAATATTTTACAGTACGTATTATATTTTAGTGTCCTCACTGATAAAATTACTTTTTTAAAGTGTTGATATTGGCCTATTAAATAAAAAATTAATGTTATTATTTTATGTAACTAACATTCAGTAAAATATTTTTTAAATCAATTTAATAATGTATACATCCTCATTCCTCACTGTAATATAATTAGATTAAAAATAAGTTAAGTGCATTATTAAAATATGAATGCTCGACAATATGTAAACTCTATTATGAATGACCTAGTTATATCACGTTTAAGCTTTACTAAATTAATCATAATTGCGTAATATTTTAGAAAACTAACTTCCGGGAGCTTTCTCGTGCACCTTGTGCACTTGCACACATATATAAATGGATTTGTAATTCCATTTTATTGTGAATTATTGAAATTAATAAAACGCACTGTTTGCAATAATGGCATTCGTCGTAGCTTATGTCAGTATATTGCTATTCGTTTTGTCGAGTCCGACTTTAAGCCTTGAGCCATCTTACCTGTTAACAATACCACGAGCTATTCTTACTGATAGTGAACAAATAATATTTGTTGAGATTCCCCGCGTTCCCGCCTTGCTTCGAATCGACACGTTGGATACGCTATCAGCTATTAATATCACTGGAGAGTGGCAATTTCTGGAAGATACAATCAGCAAGGCTTTCTACCAACTTCCCTTTGACATTCCTGACACGAGTAGGGTGAAATTATTATTCACTATTAACTTGTGTGCAAGTGATGTTCGAGATCGCAATGACTGCCTGTCGAAACCAGCAACATTACTCATGACAGAAACAATTACTCTGCCGATTTTTCGAAATAATTTCATAATTTTTGCAGAAACAAGCAAACCTATTTACAAACCCGAAGAACTAATCGAGTTTCGATTTTTTACCCTTTATCGAACAAATCTCAATCTATATTCAACATCGCAAGTTCAATATTTAATTCAGAGGAAAACAAATAAGGAATCAGAAACAGAACACACTCTTGTCCCTTCTGTCGAAGCTTGTCAAAACTGCGATAGTAAACCCTTCACTCAGTACGATTTAATCTACTTGGAAGATCCAAACCGTATTCGAATGAAACAATGGAATAACGTTAGTTGGCTGGACGCTCTCGAACTTTCTCACAAAATGTCCAAAGATCCAATCATTGGAATTTGGAAATTAGTTGCTAGTCATCGCGGAGTTACTAAGGAACATACATTTGAAGTGAAAAAGTATGTTTTACCTAGATTTACGATTGATGTAAAACTCCCTAGTCAAATTGCCGTGAATGACACAATGATCGAGTTTTCCATATGTGCCAGATATACTAATAACGTGCCTATTCGAGCTAAGGTTAACACAATCTTTTGTTTAGTCCCTCGAAATCAATGGTCAACGTACGAAAAAAAGTGTGTGAAACGACACGGTCTACTTACAGGAAACGAACCATCCTGTGTGATGTTTTCTTTAACCATACAACAGTTTGACTTGAAAAATAATTTTTATAATTTACCAACACCAGAAGTATTTGCAAGTGTTGAGGAACAGGGTACAGGGGTTGTTATTGAAGAATCGGTCAAGGGTTCTGACATAGTATTGATAACTGTTGAGATCGTACTGGAAGTTGCAACAAGCTATAAACCTGGATTGGAACTCTCGGCCAAAGTGTTAACTCGTCACAACAATGGTTCTGTTTTGCCATTTCAAAAGTTGAATATGATTACCTCAATTTATATGACACAAATGAACAGAAGTTTAGAAACAGACGCGAATGGCGAAGTCAACATTAAAATTGATACTTCACTATTTCGTGGTGATGTTAATATATTTATTATGCAAACTGATGATGTTGTTAAACAAAATTCGGTAAGCCAAGTATTGAAACCGTGGCGTTCTTTGTATGGAATATTCCTTCAAGCTCAACTGATTAAATATGATAATGATTCTATTGATCCACAAGTTTTGTGTCCAAATTTTGTTTATATTAATTTAGAATCAACAAAATCGTTGTTTAATAAAACTCTGTATGTTCAATTGATTGCACGCGGACAACTTATTTCATTACAGAAGTATATGAATTTACCTGAACAAACTGCAAGAGAAGAATTGACTATATATTCGACTATAATTAAAGTTAAGCTTGACCAGAAAGTCTTTCCTGGTGGCCGAGCAATTGTTTATTACACTGAAGACGGTGTCATGGGACCAGAACTTGTCGCAGACGGTCTTCCTATTGTAGACAAGAACACTGAGAGTTGCCTGTTTCGATCTTCAGTATCACGATTTACATTTGATAGGGAGGAAGTTGTGCCAGGATCGGAATTAAAGCTTTTGTTTAACTCTGAAAATACCACAAATGAAATAGTTTGCGGACTTCGGATATCAGATGTGAGTCTTGACACGTTTGGTGATTCAGGAGGTATTGACATTGAGGATGCAGTTGATATGCTTATTTCATTACAGAACCAACTTGAACAATTACAAAATAGCTATCCTCACCCATATAATAAAATAAAATCTAAGAAATGCTATCATATTGAAAGTCATAATATTCATTACATTGGTAATGAATATGACACGGCTAAAGTATTCGCAAACGCTGGCGCTTTACCAATTACAAATCAAAATTTTTTAATGGAGGATTGTACAAATAGCATAATGTTTAGAAATGATATACTTTTTCGTGATAATATTTTTCTAGAAATGGCAGTACCGCCCCAATCTATTGACGAAATTCAAACAGAAGTGGAGAAGTTAGAATTAAGAATTCGGTCATTCTTTCCTGAAACCTGGAAATTTGAACGGCTGGTTAATCCTCCTACTGAAAAAATGTTAATCGTTCCTGACAGTATTACCAAATGGAAATTGAACGCATTTTGTTTTGCAGATAGGACACTTACATCTATTTCATCGGAAACTTTAACAGTTTCAATGCCCTTTTATATCAATATAAATTTGCCGTACTCAGTGAAACGCAGTGAAATCCTACAAATACCTGTGAAATTGTTTAATTCCGTTTTGGATTGTTATGAAATTACACTAACTTTGACTATTCCATTAGATCTTAACCTTATTGGAAACAATTCTATAACAAATTGCGTGTGTGAACAACAAGAGACTTACTATTTTTCAATTAAAGCCGCTAATATCGGTGAAAAGGAATTATTAGTAACAGCAATTTCAAAAAAGTCTGATAGCTGCAAAAATCCCAATATAACACCTTCAGGAAAAATTCTTGATGCACGAGATGCAGTAAGACGAACTTTATTGGTAGAACCAGAAGGAGTCCCAGAAGAACTAAATGTAGGAGATATAATATGTTTAAATGACGAAGAAATTACAATAAATCATCGACTTAGACCATCTGAAGCGATTGTAGAAGGCTCCCAACGAATATATGTAACATTTGGTGGTGACATAATGGGTCCTAGTTTGAACAATCTAGAACAGCTTGTACGAATGCCTTATGGTTGTGGAGAACAGAATATGATTACAATGGTCCCAAGCATTTATGTACTTGATTATTTAACTTCAACAAAAACAAGTAATAAAGAGCTCATTAATAAGGCAAAGGAATACATATCTTCTGGATATAAGCGTGAATTACAATATAAACATGACGACGGCTCATATTCGGCTTTTGGAAAAAATGATAACGAAGGTAGTTCTTGGCTGACGGCATTTGTATTGAAATCATTTCGAGAAGCAAAAAGATATGTTTCAGATATCAGTGATAATGTTATTGATGAGGCTCTAAACTATTTGGCGAAGCAGCAATCTAACGATACGGGATGTTTTATAGAAAGAGGAAAAATGTTTCATAATTTACTTAATGAAGGTGTAAAACAAAAAGACTCTTTGAAAACAAACGCAATATTTTCGGCTTATATTTTAACCGCATTGAAAAAAGAAAATGCATCATTAGTTGAACAATTAATGATAACTCGAGGAATTTCGTGCATATCTAGTTACTTTAATAAAAGTGACTATCGGAATATAACCACCTATAGTACTGCTTTGCTAACTTATGCACTTACCCTTCATTCTCCAAACAGTGCATTGACGACTGAAATGGAAAACATACTTTTATCTAGATCAAAGGAAAAATCAGGATGGATTTATTGGACTAATGGTGATGAAGAAATTACTCCTAAGAGGCCGTGGCGGTCTGGTTTTGCAGCAGATGTTGAAACAACGGCATACGCTTATTTGACTTTGGAGATGAGGCAGCATCAAACTCAATCTTTAAAGACTATTCGATGGTTGGCAAATCAACGCAATTCAATGGGAGGTTTTTATTCGACTCAGGACACCATCATGGGACTAAAAGCGTTAGCACATTTTGCTCAAAAATTAGATCTTAGTGAACGAACAAATTCGTGTTACTGGTGATAGTAACACTACTCAGGAGACCATTAACAACATAAATCGTATGGTGACACACAAGATTGATCTTACAAAGTCAACCGATTCTGTTCCCATAATTACATGGTTATTGTCTGGAATAGGATGCATCAACTTGCAGTCTTCACTTCTTTTTAATATTGAACGACCCTATGCTTTGGAAAACCCATTTAAACTTGAGATTATAATCAGCAATAACACAATTCCAACAAAAAATTGTAATCAAGCGAATATAACCGTTTGTTTCAGCTATATCGATGCTAATACTGACTCAAATATGTTGCTTCTTACCGTGACAATGGTTTCAGGATGGCGAGTTAGTGACGCTTCCTTAGACAGCTTTTTAGATATTCATGCAGCCAGTGGATTGAAGCGTGTTGAAACTACCAGGGGAGCACTAAGTCTCTACTATGAATCGATTACCAAGGATGACAATGCAGAGCGATGTCTAGAGATTTATTTGGAGCGTGATATTGTGGTTGATAACAGTAAACCGGTGTCTGTTACCTTGGTTGATTACTACAATCCTGAGGTCACGATAGGCGTGATGTATGGACTAGATGTCTGCTAAATTTTCTATTATTCATGTTCAAGACGCTTGTGAAAAAGAGTGCATAATTTAAAAAACAATAGAATAATTACATATTGATTTATTATTATTGAAACATTATAGTTATAATACACATTATATTATTATTATTATTATCATATCTTTAAATAAATATACGTATATGTATTATTTATCACGCGCGCGCTGATTTATAGGAAACTTGTTTATTAAGGTACATATATATACGCGATTTACTGTTTTATAAGATAATTTATTTCATATTTGTACGTTACATAATGTTGATTCTTAATATTGTCTAAATGCACTATCACATATTTAATAAAACATGATTATATATTAAACCTTAGTTTTTCATTATGTAAAAAAATTTTAGGTTGCATTATAATAATTGGTGAATGATTAGAGACGGTTAGAAAGTGCAAAAAATTTAAAAAGAAAACTTTGTTTAACAGAAGGGATATCAATTAAAGATAAATGTTTTTATTAGGAAAACAGCAAAACATAATGTAAAAATTAAATTAAATTAAACATTCTTCATTGTATTTTATTTATAAGAAATAGACCAAAAGAGTATCCGCCCATATCTGGAGTTTCTTTTGGTATATGTATTTTTTAAAAAATTTGTTAATAAATAAATTTTCTTATTATTTTGATACTTTGACATCAGTTGTTTTTGTTATAATAGTAGGATATAATTTGTCTCCACTTTATTATTGAAAATGCATTTATTTTTATAGATCGAAGCATTGAAGAAGCTTAATATATAACATTTTATTGATCTATAAAAAGCAACTTCGCCGATTTCGTCAATAATAATTGGTACAATTGATTATCTATAAAATTATTTACATTAATTCGCACGGTTATCCAATATAGTTGAATGTCCAACTAAGTATAAAGCTTGAAACGCCAAAAAACTTTGTAATTATATGGTAGCTATAATAATGGTATTATTATTAATGTAATATAATTTTTGAAAAGCATGCTAAAGCTAACTTTTAAAAATTAAATACTATCTAATTTGAAATCATAAAACGTACGTAACAGAAGTTTTTAATAATACGTTTTTGGTTTTAGTCTTTTTTAGTCTTTTTTTAGTCTTTCTTTTAGTTTTTCGAACGTGGAGGGGTATGCCAATTAAAAAAAAAGTTAAGTTTTTCAATGAACTAAAAAACGTATGAACCTGATTTTTTTACTCTGTGACTAAAATATTTTTATCTAACTAAAAAATATAACAAAGATAATTTCGAATATTTTTACATACCAGAAAAAATGGTGTTATTATTGATCCATTTAATACCCACCCTGGGTTTTCATACTTGCCGATTATATTAGGAGCTGAAACTTGGTTTTCATCAGCTGATTAAAAACACTAAAGGTTGGGAGTGGGATTGTCCTATATTTTATCCTGACTTAATATTTTTTCAAATTGATGTGTATTTATTTAATGTTGTGAACTATAATGTATACAACAATATAACTGTTGTATACATTATATCCAAGATATTATATAGATAAATATAGCTTTCCACTGAAATAAACAATATACTACATATATATTGGTAGCAGTAGCAAGTTTTACTATTACAAAATTGAGCAAGTTATCAAATTTGCATAAATATTAATATGTTATGATTTGTTTGGGGGATTTAAAATGTACCATTATTGCAGTTTATTTACTTTAATATGTATGTATGTATGTTTTACATATTAGTTTTATAATACACGTTTGTAAGTATAATTAATTTTATAACAATAAACAATTTATTTATTATTATATTTTATTATATTTTATTATGCTATATTTAAAATACATACACACATATAATATAGATTTATAAAAATAAATAGAAGCCAAATGATGGGACAATTAAAATAATTAATTAGCCCTAGCAATATCAAGCACTTTAGAATTTTATTTAAACGCTGGAGGGGTCATACTGACCCGCCAACATTAATTTAGTCTATAGGTATGTTTAAATATTCTACATCAATTTAATACATTACAGTGCAGTGTAGTTTTTTAATGATTTTTAATATATAATTTGTTCTCAAATGAGATGATTAGTTAGCTGTCCATATAGCGTGAAGATGTGCTAATTATAATACATTATATAAGAAACATATTTAGTGAAAAGGACGTTTTCAACTTATTTTTGATCATATATAAATATGAAAATAAAACAACTGCGTGATATATACACTCATAAGAATTCAGATTATGTTTGACAATTTATTTATGAAATATAAGAGTGTTTCAAATATTTATAATAATTATCCTATTATATTCATTCAGGCCCATAACCAGCTTTTTTTCCAGGATTTTTGCACCTCACACATTTCACTCCTTATATAAATATGTGTGACAATAATAAAACAAAAAATCAAAGGATAATAATTGGTATACAATATAATATTAACAAAAACAGCCAATATTACAATTTAGAAAACACATAACACTATATCACAGAGTAATTAAAACAGAGTTCTTACTGTCTGTCTCTTTCCTATCTATATCTGTTCAATGTTAAACTAAATTTGTACAAAAATTAACCGAATTTTAATACAACTTGCAAATATATCCAAGCATTCAATAAATCATATTATGTTTTGACGAATACTAAATTTGGTAAAATAGTTAAGTCTATGTACAGTTCGTATCAAATTTTAATGAAATTCGACAAACTGTCGGAATTCTATGTATTTATACCTGTTATCAATATGATAGTGTTATAAAGACACTACAGTATAGGATAATAACTTTGCAAAATTTGCATGAGTTACATTCGATGATTATTATTTATAGAGAATTTATTCACAACTTCATCCAGGTCAATTTTGGTATCGTAGTGAATATGGAGAAGAGCAAGAGCTTATATTCTGCTTTCGCTCATAGATGCACTTAAACATTTCCTAAGACGCTGCACGCTAAAGTTGCGTTCACATTCGCATGATCTGACGCGAACGGTACGTGCAATTTATAATAATATATGCGGGTTGGGGTATTCATGTTTATCATATAATGTAATAGAGTTGGATAGTGTTCGTAGGCGATTCATTTCTTTCATCTGCAGAAACTTGTTTCTCCACTGTCGAATCTCAAGGTCTATCAGTGATGGGGATGAGAGGTCTCTTCAATAGAAGTCTATTAGTGATGGTGATGAGAGGTCGCTTCAATAGAAGTCTATTAGTGATGGTGATGAGAGGTCGCTTTAATAGAAGTCTATCAGTGATGGAGATGAGAGGTCTCTTCAATAGAGGTATATTTATAGTGATGGAGATGAGAGGTCTCTTCAATAGAAGTCTATCAGTGATGGAGATGATAGGT
>JAUZND010071913.1:0-16942 GCA_034780555.1 Coelogynopora nodosa
AGCATTCACAGTCGATATTCTTTAATTAAAACTTTAATCAAGATATGATGTTAGCATTCACAGTCGATATTCTTTAATTAAAACTTTAATCAAGATATGATGTTAGCATTCACAGTCGATATTCTTTAAAGGAGATAATACGCGTATTATATTGAAACATTTTTATGGCTAAAACAATTATTGCATTAAATTAAATTTAATACTAATTTAAATATGTCGATTATTTATTTGTATAATTTAATAATTCTAGTAGACTCATTAATTCGTAAAAATTGATATATAAATATAAAAGATAATTAAAATCATTTAATCCCCACGCATACCCCTCATTAGTTTATTCTACCATTGCAAAGTTGATCATTAAGTAACTGCTCGTGTAAGTTTTGACAACATAAACAACTAACATTTATGTATCTCTATTGAATTCCAAAAGAGTATACCACCTATATATATACGTGATTTATAGCAGTTGCTCCATTTATGCAGAATCACTAAGCTTCCAGTAAATTATGTTTCTGTCTTTCAAGTACTAAATTCACACACACTTATAGTTTTGGTAGCTAGAGTAATTAAGTTATAATGGGAAGTTACTCTAAATTGAGTTGAAGCACAAGTGAATATTAAATGACTATCAAATTGAATTAATTAAAGTGAAGAAAATAAAATAAATGCATGTTTAAGGTAACCTGAATTGTTACAGTGCTAAATATGAATTAACTTGCAGAAACCTATAAGAGTTGCTTTTCATAATATTATTTGAATTTAACTTAAGAAGTTATATTGAACATAGCGATATAGTAATAAACCTGACTGTATGATTACGTATTCCCAACAAATCTTATTTCTACCGCAACGCACTGTTACCATGGCTTGTAATTGTCAACAATTTATGACAATTTATAAGGATACCAGTCTTGCTAGTTTCAATGCTATGCTATAGTTGTATTCACAATCGTTGTTTTCCGCGGATTATATAACATAATATTATAAGCAACAATCTTATACACGTAAAATTAAAACAAAAATGATTGAACAAATTACGTTAATTGAAAGAATAAAAAAATCTATAAACTGTTTTAATATTTCTGAACAAATGATAATTACACAAATAAGTCAAACACTCTAAATAGTCCCAGTCGTTACAGTGATACTGGTTATATTGTATTAAATGCATTACAACTACATATAACGAGCAGTGAATAACGAGCTATTGAATGAAAAATCGAATATTAAAAAAGCATATCAAAACAATCTACCATTCTAATCATGGTGAACGGTACCATAATCAATTAGCTGCATCATCTTAGACAGAAAACCGACCCAAAACGAGAATACGTATAGTTCTCTGAATAACATAATGTACAACGAAAAATCTATTGTATATGTCCTGCATGATCCAACGTCACTGTGATTTACTAATTTGTGTTTTTAATTATGGTAACATTTATATTTAATATTTTTAATTTATTTATTTTGTGTTCCCATATACATGAAAAATTCTACAAGTTATTTTCATTATTTTATACTGATTATTATCAAATTTTTCTTTCCAATTTAGTCGCTAAATCTGATATCAAGTTTTTACCACCACGATGTTTAAATGATGTTTAAATGATGTCTCATCTCTCCGATTTATTTCCATGAATGTTATATTATTACTTTTAATTATTCCAACTATACTTACAATTTTAGGATCAAAATAGTTCATGAGAATAATACATATTTTTATGGACAACACCCCTACGTGTTAAACTATATATATCATGTGTTATACTAGATGACTTTAAACAGAAGACAAAGCGTATGAGAGTATCTTTCAATAATCAAATATGATTAAACAGAATAAATCATCTTTCTATCATGATTGATACAAACACTTATGTTCATTTCAGTACTAAATTGAGTCATTAAGTTTACTTTGACTTCCTAATAAGTGCAACGTACATTATTGTAAGGTGGAACGTTCTCGTTTGGTCCATTAAACTCAACATATAGGGCCAACTAATTGGCTTCAAATCCTGGCTTACCACTTTGATGCATTCAGCATTAAACATTGCAATCCGGAATCAATCTGAAATATAGGGAAATAATTAATCAGCCTTTGGAAAATCATATTCAAGTTCTGTAGACAGGCATTCCTTAATACCTTCAGTGTGTTTAAAGGTGAATTGTGTTTTAATCGGCATATTCATTTGTTATTATTGTCTTGGTAACTCACCAGAGTGATTTGTCACAGTTCCAATATGCCTAAATAATAAATGCGCCTATTATGATGAAATAATTGTCAAGAAATTTGGTACCTCACTACCCTTATTGTCTAAATACATTTGTGGCAGGCAATAAAATGATGCCGTTTATATTTCAAAGAAAAGGGATCGATTTGAATGATATATTTTTACTTATGTGTATTGCTGTACATTACTTGTGGTTTATTGCAAAATTAAAATTAACAGAAATTGCATAATATACTAAATCTAGGACTAAAATAAAATGACGAATAATTGAATATATTTTCCCATACAGTTAACCTATATGTTACAGCATTTAAACAGTATTTAAAAATGATTATTCATGGTTTTTATTCGGTTCACACTTTATTATGCCGTAATATAAATTAAATATATATCATAACAAAATGTTCCATTTATTTCTCCAATAAATCAATTGATTGGTATAATACAATTACAATATATGGAAATATAAAATAATTTAGAAAAGGAGAAGGTTTCAAAAAATGTACTACTTGTTTCTATCGATAAATAAAGCTGAAATACTTCTTGACCTATTTAATGACTTGACATTTTCAAGCACGATCAATGCCTATATAGAAGACAGTTCACATATGTTAATTGATGCGGCTGTGACCGTGTCATTGTTCAGTAACAATGACAAAGTTGCATCAATGTTTTCTTTAAACTCTAATTTGTATATTTTAAATTGTATAATAATTTTATCATACATATATGCATATATATATATTTCACACTGTAAGCATGCAACATTCTAAAAGTAAAAAGAGGTTTTTACATTTGATGACGTCATGGATGTTTGGTGGAAGATTGAATAATTAACAAGAAAATGTTGTATACACATAGAGTGTGATAATATATATTCATTTTCCTTATGGATGATATACGTTGGCCATTATTTGATTAACATGTTTTGCTTAATCGTTTTTTTAATTGTAGTTGTAATTATATTTTGTTTCACGATTTATTCCAATTTTAGTTTCACGATTTAAAGATACACTGTGAAACTAATGTTTTAAGACTATTTTATTATTTTTTAATTTTGATATTAATATTTGTTAATATAATTTTAATTTATGTTATTAATTAATTAATATGTTAAATATATTTATTTAATTACTATTTGTTAATGTTAATATTTAATATTAGTAAATTAATGTTTAAATAGTTTGATTATACTTTAAATTCTCTACTTTTGTGTCTCGTTATTTTACTATTAATATAATCAAAAGAATACTTCGAAAAGCAGTTCAGCGCATAGTTCAATAATAAACAAACAGGCACTACTTTAAAAAGTTGCCGAACTAGATTCTGATGAATTGTAAGTATATATGTCAACCACAGCCTTTGATTTGTACATAATGAACTTACCACAATGTAAAAGATGAATACACTCATTATAGCCATCTAAAGTAGCTCTGTCTTTAGTATAGCCGCCTATTCAGGTCAGTTAACTTGAAATCAATTAACTTTAATGTTCTACCTCCCACTGAGCCAGCCATATCTATGTAAACTAACCAATCTGCATTCTACTATTACTGTTTATTGTGCGATGAATAGAAGAACCATTCGCCGATTCTTATAAATAGAAAAAATCGACTTTTACCGGCTAAATTATGCGATTTGTAATAAATGTATAGGTCAGCAGTTGTATGTCATTTTATCATTGTGTAATGCAAATGAAATTAAGTATTTTCGTCAATCTACTAACTTATGATATGCCACTAATAGCGAGATCGTAAATTGAAACGTTTTTAATGATCCAAAAATAACTAGATATAAAGAATGACTCTACTTCTTCTCTGTGTAATAGTATACGATTTAGTATAAATTTATACCACACTACCTATAGCCAGGCTCGATTATTAGCCTATATTATGACCTTATTTTACAATTCGATAATTAAATCGCATGCCCATCAATATCGTTGAATAGGTACCTCCTCTTAGTTGAGAACTCCTTCACAAATCCCGCCATGATTGCCCCGCTCCCAGAAGACCTGGTACAGGGCATCAAGAGGTTCATCTGTCACCTTCTTCTCTCTCGATTCCCGGAAAAAGTTGACGAGTTTATCGAGGTGATTTCTATAACGGTTTTTTAAAGGAATTTGTTGGAATTTGTATAGTGTTTCGTATTCTATACATCTCTAATGTATCATAATATGTATTAGCTATACAAAGCATTTGACTATGTTCTAATGCAAGAAATAGAATATTTACGTGTTGAAAGTGTTTTTTTATTCAATAAATATTCTATCACGGTTAACAACGTTGATAATTTGTTTCTTAAAGATTTTAAATTACACTATAATATTATGCTACCTGCGGCTATAGACTTCGGATTCCCTTTTTTTATTATATAACTCTGATTGAGACTTCAAAATTATTTTTAGATCATTGATCATTTAAGTATTGGTGTCTGAATAATGAACCAGAATATGCGTTAATTTTAAATGTTTTATACCCTCAGCCATTTTGCTTCTGAAAAACGTGTGAACTCTTAAATGTGGAAAACTTTTAAACTCTTTACGAAAACGTAATCATTTAAAATTTATTAATTACTCGTTATATTATTACTTTTTTATTAAACAGTAATAATCCCTGAACGACGTAAATGAATCGTGGTAATATGTATTTTATTGATGATCATAAAAAGTAATTGTAACTTCCAATTATTTGATTTGTTAAAAGTACAATTTTAATGAGGACATGTTAAATATATGTTTGCATTTTATACATTTATACTGTTATACTCTAATCGATCAATTCAAAAACCTTTACTACATATCTTTCCATAAAAATTAGAATGTTTAAAATTTTCATAAATTTAATTTTTACATATACATTAAAGTTATTAGGTTATAAAGTATAGAGTAAGTTTTATTAAAAGTGTAAAATAACAAACATTTTATAATATTTATATGTGCGAACAGACCATAATCCACATGATATTAAATGTACCATTTTGTAAAGATTTTTTTAAATATATATAACTAAAAAATAATTATGACAATGTTTGTGACGCTCCCTTTCAATCATAAAAATAAAAAATCTTAATAAATACAAAAATAAATCTTTATTAAAAAAATTAAAAGCCTAACTACAATAGGTAGATATTTGAAAAAAAACATAAACTGTCTAAGTTTTTAACTATATATCACTCTACAACTTTTTAATGGATAATTTGAAAGACTTCTTTCTACTGAAATTTTTTGTCAGTCACCATTTAAATCATATTGACCCAATAGAGAAAAAAAACTAATTTACCTTTTAAAATTTTTGTTGTACAAATATTTATTTTTAATAGTTTTCAAAGTCAGTATTTATGACGCGTCAAGGCGTTATGATAGGTTTGTAGATTTCATTTCATTATGAAGTTGTAAGGGTATTTAAGACTTAGAAACAAATGGCAGATACATCACACACATATTATATTATATAACCGTTTCAAATAATGTTGATGAATTTACTTTATGCATTTATTAATAATAATATTTGTAATATTGGTTATAATTTATAATATTGGTTATAATTTATAATATTGGTTATAATTTATAATATTGGTTATAATTTATAATATTTATATAATAGTAATTATAATAACAAATAAAATCTATTTAATATATCACAGAAAACTGCTTGTTTTGCTTTGTTGGTGCTATAAACTTTATTGTATAAACATATCATATATTGTTTAATTTATTGTATCTTGAGAGAGTATCTTTCTTATAGATGAAGTAATTTTTGTATAAAAATATGTATTGTAGTATTTCAATGGTTGTATGTATACGATGTATATTTCAATATTAACGATTATTAATATGTTTAATTATAATTAAATTATTCCATTTGATGAAGTAAAAACAGTCTGTCTGTCAATCAACTGAATTTTCCAGGAAGTAGAGTTGGATTTTCAACATGCCATGAAAAAGGTGATGCTCAATTACGTTCTCAAAAATCCAGAGGAACAAACACGATTGGGAATTCAAATTTCAATGAAGGTAACTTGTATTTTATATTGTGAAGTTATGATTAATATATGATAACAGTAAAACGCAGAGAGATTTAGTCTATAACATTAACATCTCACATAAAATCAATATATATAGTTACTTTTGTATTTCCTATTCTATCCTTAGAACAGTAAATTGTGTATTTTATTACATCATGTATTTTTATATCGATATACATTATTTATAATATGATGGTCATTCAGATATGATTTATACACGCGTGCATATTATCCGAATATGAAATAACTAAACGTATTTTCATTTCTAATTTTGTTAGTGTGAATAAATTTATAGCAAAATGTACATTTCTGTTTAGCGTAAGAACAATTTATGTTAATTTCACGTGACCTCTATTCAAACATGATAATTGTAGATTAAAAATTAAAGAAAGATGACATTAAATCATTAAAAATATTTATATAATATTAAATATATACATTGGACTGAATTATCAAAATATTTAAGCCTATAGTAAACAAGGTAACGCATAAATATAGTTAGCCCCAATATAAAACGTTTTTTATTTTATATTGATAATTATAAAAAGCAGATAATGCGATTCTGTATTAACATTTAGATGAAAGGAAAATTGCCCAAGATAGATTTCATTTGAGCTACTTATTGCAATATTTGTGATTATTTACTTATGTGTCACCCTGTAGGATACTAAACAGAACTAAAACGGGTATTATCAACACAGCGAATAAGACATATTCAGAGACGAACTAAACCAAACAGGATCAAAGGATTGTATTTGAATTTTTTTACCATTTATTATATAAAATTATAAGACGACAGATACCTCCAAAGAATTATGTGTTACGCTGAACTAATGATGAATAATGTAATCGTCATTTCTCCAGCAACCCTGTTCGGCTGGTCGCTACTCCTTCCCCTGGCACGAACGAATGAAGACAGCTCGCGAGTTCATCAAAACCGACTGTTACGTCACACATCCGGTCCTCAATCAGCTGCTCTATCATTTCATGAACAAGTGAGATCTTTTGATTTCTATACCATGCTCAATAACTAAAACAACAAATGGTAACAGGAATATGTTTTCCCTGTATTACATAACACTTAATATTTACAGAAGTTTAGTTGATTGGAAGAACGGTGAAAATTGTGTCTTGACTTCTGTTTAATATTATTAATTTTTGTTGATGATGATAGTTGTTATTTTTGATTGTGATTTATGGTTTAAAATTAAAACAGAAAATGCGAAGAAACATGAAGCAGAGCTGATATGCTTTTGAAATTTTAATAAATAGATATTCGTGTTTATATTTCTATACCTGTTCTCAAATAATTACATTTGTATGGGCATGCGTATGCGTATTGATATTTGTGTAGATATTTGCATATAATATCGCTGTTATAGGTATTCGCATAACGATTCATATACGATTCGTATGTACATTGTATATATGTATAACTATGTTCGCATGTGTGTTTTTATTATAATCGTATATTCGTGTATATAATATACTCACAAATGTATTTATTTCGATATTTGTATGTAAGCATACGGCTCATATTATTCTATTAAAAGAGGTTTAAGCATTAAAGATATGCAAACATGTAACTTTAGAAGATAGTGACACTTTTGTTTTACAAACATACCGAATGTGGTCGTTAATTATATGTGCAAACATTAAAAAAAAAATTGTATAAAGGTTTAATATGAGAAACATTTATAATTTTTGATGACATAGCTGATATTAACATTGTTTTAATATATTAATTAAATGGTTTATGCTATAATGATTTGTTTTAGGATTTAAATGATAAGTTGAAATTAATATATTTAGTTCTATAAAACCGTCGTATCTTGTACCTCAATTCGTGATCCGTGAATTTTCGATCATCCTTATTACAGATACAAAGATCTTCGTTTACTAAACCTTCGAGCATTGGAGAAGGAAGTTCCGCTCACGGTGGAGGCCCTTCTGTCCCTGGCTCGCAGCCAATCAAAGGCTCAAGGTCACATCCTGGGCTCCCATTGGTGGACGGAGTGCTCGGAGATTGTGAGCGAGATGAGAGAGGATATTGAAGACTGGATGCCGGTCGACAATCCGGTGGGTGTAACACGCTCGGAGATGGGGACACTGTCAACTCTGGCCGCATTAGTCCACTCGAATAGATTTATTTAGCCTACTAAGTGTTATTTTTATAAAATTTCTTTTTTTTTGAGACATTACAGTATTTTTGTTCTATTATTTTTCTTGTCGTATTCAATACAATATATGTGTATCCAATATTTTCTTTTAAAAAGCCTTTTAAATAATAATTTCTGAATTTAATACACGTGTTAGACTTTATTGAATATTCTATTATGCAAAGGTGGCTATAATTATTATTTTTAATTTAAAATTTCCTTTTGACAAAATTTCTACAATTTATTCTTCAAGCATACTACATTCGTATGTTGTAATAAACGCTGTAATGTTTTTATATTAATGAATCAGTGTCATCATGATTTTTGTTCTAAATTTGTCTGCTTCATTCATAAAATATGTATATATATATTTTTAAGTGTTTCAAAATATGTTATTTAGTTTTTTTTGTATTCATGTATTTTCCCTGTCAGTTTTTGTATATAAATTATTAGATAAAATAATTTATTATGATTATGTACAGTATTGGAAATATGAGCGAAGCTATGAACAATAAATGTTCATGAATACATTTATATTATCTTTTTTGAAATAAATTAATTTTATGAACTGCGTGATAATTAAAATTAATCTACATATATAAAAAATAATTTATTAATTGTACATTTACAAAAGCACTCTTTATTATGATATAAATAAATTATAAAAATATGGTAGCAATGTACCTAGTTACCATAACAACATTACTCTAAATATTAATGTGCTTTATTTTGTCAGATTATTATAAACAATTAACTTACAATTAACTATTTTCTTTTTTGTATATTATATTTTTCATACAGTGAAAATTTCTGTGCGCATAAATTGATATTGTAATATTGTATGTAATTTATTACTTATTATAGACTTTATATATATATATATTAATAGAGAGAGAGATAAATCACACTAAAATAAACTTTTACTTTGTACTCTAAATTTACTTGAAAACTTGATTTGTTTGATAAAATTACTCTGAAAAACTAAAAAATAAGACACTCTGTATCTCTCAATCTTTACTAACACACCCCGATTATGCCCTAAATTCTTAATTAATCGATAACCGATGCCAACCCCTCCATAACAACAACACGTCATGTTTTCCCTCCTCACCGCAGGAGGCCCGGATGTCCAAGATGAACCACTTCTTCAATGCCACCTCAATGCTCCTCTCGAACCTCCTCCGCTACACCGTGGAACAGTCCATCGCAGACCTGGTCCAGCTGCTCAACCAGTTCTCCAAGGGCAACAGTTACCAGGGCGACTACAACCTGTTCGACGGGCTCGCTGTGTCCGGTGACACGCCCATTGTACACATTTATCTGGTGAGTCAGTGATTGCTTAGGGGATTTTTATTTCTGACAAATAATACGACGAAGTGTTTTAACGACAAAGTTAAGTATTAAATTGAATAAATATATTTTTTGCACAGGAGGCATTTTTAAAATAATAGTAATCAAAATACCGATAACGAAACTATTTAAAATTAAGTTAAAAAAAGCACAAGCACAAAATAAATTGAGTTTTAGAATGTCAAAAGGAATAGCAGTACAATTGGGAATACGTATAATATAAAACACACGTTCTGGAAAGTATTCATACCAACAAACATGCGATTAACCAGACAAAAATCTGAGCATTCAGATCGCGAGTGGAAAAATGAAGTGGGAAATGGCAATCGATTGCTATTTACGGTGATTCACAAATAATGTAACAAACGACCCTAATTTCTACAAATTTATGCACTCTTCAAGTGTGAAAAGAAATTATTGTGTTTCAAAATAATTATATATTACAACCAAAGTTTGATTTTTGTTATGATATTTTTGTTACCTGCAAAAATATAAATGAACAAATATTGTTTCTCTGTTGCGCGAGGTCTAGTTTGTGTAGAACACGATCTAGTGCATTCTAGTACAATCTATAGTACACTACTAAACTACAACCTTCTCAGTTAGAAGATGGGATGAATCTCGACCTCCCTCACTCCCCCACCCCCCCCGCCCCCCCCGCCCAGACCGCCCAAGACTCCCCGACCAGCAGCGCCCAGTCAGAGGTCACCTTCGAGCCCTCTTTCACTGCCGTCTACCGCGTGTTCGCCCAAGTGATCGACATCATCGTGGAGTCGGTGGCCGATATTCCCCGCCTCGAGTCCAGACTCTTCTACCAGGTGAGGCAGCGTCATGTGGGCCGCATACCCACCGTCCAGCTCAACGAAGACTATGTGGTTCGGGCCAAGCGGGACGTGTACGCCGTGATCAAGGCCAACAGTGATGGCCCGGAGAAGTGGGTTCATGGTTTCATTAACTATTTAAACTAAGTAACCCCACTGAATTGGGGGGAGAATGTTATCTAGCCTCACGGTCTTCATTCAGTGCATTCTGGCAATCTGCAATCAGTGTACCCTAACGTGTTCCCTTTAAACGAACGTCGCACTGAGAAAATAGGATCGTGTATTTGTTTTGTATGGGTGTTTCTTGATATAGATTTCTAAGGTTTCAAACTTTTTAAACGTAAAGTTAAAGGTCTAAATATTTTGATTAGTTGATTTGAAAATGTGTTTCAATTATTTTGTATACCTTATAGATTTAAAATTTACAACGTGACGTATAATGTATCTATTTATAAAATTAATATTATCTTTATTTTCATAGTGAAATTGTCTATATGTAGATGTTAATTGTGTTACCAATTTGCAGTTATCTGCAGTACTGTATATATTATATAAAAAGCAATGTGTACGAAATATTGATTGTATTTCTTTTCTACAATTTCATTAAATTCATGTCATATTGCACAACACACATCGCTACTTTCTCATTCTATCATTGTTGTTTCCTGATCAGTAAGAAATTCATTCAACCTTTCATTAGTTTAGTTATAATAGGTATAGCTATATAGACTGTAGGCCTACGTGTGCTTTTAAATGTATTTCAGATACACTCAAATCTACCAAGATTTCGCCTATCTACTGTCAAGAGAAGCCGATGATCGGACCAGTAAATTCATTTCTCGGGAACGATCCCTAAAAGAGTACGCACGAGAGCTGGACAAAGTGAAGGAATTGGCTTCGAAGGTGGCCTCTTTACCCGTGCGCATTCCAATGGCCTTCTTCCTATTGGACTGTGGGCCGGCCAATCAGGTACTAAAGGTTCATTTAAAAGCAATTGCACACATTTTAATATTAGGTACTAAGAAACGATTGAAGTAGGTTAATTGTCAAAATAATAATTTAATTAATTATGTAGATGACCAGGATGCAATCCAAAGCTTTTGAATTTTGAAATTTGAATCAAATGCGTTTAGACCTAATTGTAGAACTTTCAAAATGTTTATTTGCTTACTAGAATCATTTACAGACCAATACATTAAAAGTTTTGGATTTTGCATAATTTAATACTTCTTCATAAAAATTTACTATGTTTTTTGGATTATCCTGTATGAATCTATATCTACATTGACCTATTAAAATGTAAGTCATAAAGTATAAAGAAATGTTTAAAATGCACCATCTTGTCTCCGCTCCGCTGTTGCTACAAACACATTATTGATTGTTTGTAGATATTCAATATTAAAATATTTTATGGCATTTCAACTTTGAACTCCATAATATATACTAAACCTCAAATTGAATTATTCATCCTCTCTCTAAACGTGTTATTTGTTCTTGCGCAATTTTGCCTTAGTCTTATTCTCTTTAAATAAAAATTACCGCCATTTGATATTCAACACTGATCGCATCATATAACCTATCTAATCCTTCAGAGCCTCAATACCAGGGCTAACCATCTCTACAACATCATGACCGAAGATTTGATTCGAAGAAGTCGCGAGATCAATCGAGCCATCTGTACTCAGTACGACCAAATCGTGAAACGAATCACGACCCATTCGGAGACTACGATGGAACTGGTGGACCTGCAGGACTATGTCGAGAATTTAAGGGTGGTTGATTTGCTACAGTTAGATGTGAGTTCTTATACTCAGGACTGTCGCTTGCACATTACTCATTCTGAATTCGTTATAATATGTATAAATTGGCATGTTATTGGCAATAATAACTAAATTAAAATAATGAACTATAAAGGAAGTCGTAATCATATATATGCTGCAGTGTGGCACTTCCATCTTCAGCAGCTAATATTTCTTACTTCGTAATTCATTTTAGAAAAATTTTTTGTTTTCCATAACAGTTCAACCCAATTATTAAAATAAATATGTTACAATTCGGTTTTTAACATTTAATGAAAGCCAAACAGTAATATTATTCCCCATTGCAGTTAACGCGTTTGCTATTTATTTCCGTTTGTCTCATTTCATTTGAACAACATAAACAATTGGTATATTTTGTTTCATATTGATTGTGTTATTCCTTCTTCATCTGTACTCTAGTCAACATTAAAATTAAGAAAAAACTTTCCTTGAAAACGAAACTGGCTTGTAGAACGGATACACCTGTTCTATTAGAGAGTATATTAATATGAAAACAAACTCCTTCTCTCTCTACCGCTAACATTGCCTGTTTATAACCATAGTAACCACTTTATGTCTGTCATATTCAATTTTCAGAAGAAAGGTGAGTGCGCAGACCCGCTTGAGGGCTTCTGGTAGTCTGTTGTTTTAAGAAACACACAACCCTGTTAGAAATGTGCCGCCATAACAAACTTGTTGATTTTATTAACTATCGAGGTTGACAAATATTAAGTGGAATAGTTGCGCAACATTTAAAAAAAGTTTTTTGACTATTAATCTTAGGTGAATATTTAAAAGTAATGTAACGCAATGTGTTTATTTTATATTATCATATCGTTTAAAATGATTAAAATATTGTGTGGTTTGCATATAAATACTGTTTCATATTATGAAATAATATGTACGTTTTGTACTATTAAAAATTGTATGGTATACAAGTCATTATATTATTAGACGGTAAACTGCAGTTTGATGACGCATCATTCTCAAATCAGACTCTAAACTGCAGTTTGATCAAACATCATTCTCAAATCAGATGTTAAACTCCAGATGACAAATTATTCTCAAATCAGATGTTAAACTCCAGATGACACATCATTCTCAAATCAAACGCTAAACTGCAGTTCGATGACACATTATTCTTAAATCAGTAAAACAATGCATGCAAGAATTAATTAATATGTTACAACAATTATATTCTACATTATATATAAGTTGGCATTTAGCGGACACTGTTAGAAGACAGTTACACTATTTAAGCTCATCCATTTTAATTTTATTTATTGGGATTCCAACAATCGATTTCTATATTTATGGTCTATTCAAAGGTTTATCAATATAATTAAAAGAATCACTATCTTATATCTTTCTTCTAACTTCAGACTAAGCAAGATAAGGCCGCGGTAACTCTCCTATTCCTGGTCGACTACGCCCTGCTGCCATCAGACGACATTCTACTCAACCATACCACCTTCACCTGGTCTGAGAGGATAATACCGATAATTGAAAACAGGTGATCCAATGTCAGATAGCATGACGGGTTTTCAAGTCTTTCGTGGAAATAGTTTGCGAATATGTTTTATTAATCACTTTATAATTATATATTTTATTTTGCAGTTTTAAATTAGTTTTTTGATATGTATTTTTGATATGCTTATATTTATAAAAGACTATTTTTGAAGGAGAAAATAGATATTTATCGATAATATTTTAATTATTTGTTTAAATTACAAGTGGCAGAGTACTGTCGAACCTCACATATAAAGTGTAGGCTACATAGCTACCTACCTATGCATTTCAGCTATCCTATATTAAAGAAAATACTTTACTTTTGTAGTATTATACAATTAATTTTTAATTAAATATTAAATTGTTCTAAAATACACTTTAGATGTTGAAATGTACCGCTTTCATTCTCTAAATGATGGTTTGTAAGAATATATTGAGGTTAATTAATTTATTCGCAGACAATGCGATTAATAATTAAATCAACAGTTTCATTGAACACAAGACAAAATAACCCGAATAGCACAAAAGTATACACAGATTGAATGGTATAATGGTGTAATAAATATTTAATATAACAGTATATTGCTGAATACGTTTTAATTCAATAAAGCTGCCTATTACTATCACCTTGTCGTATCAATTAGTTACATAAATAAAACGGATATTTAAACATTAACACACTTTTTATTATAAATATTCCATCATTTTAATACGGCAGAAAGCTGTAATATTTTATATTTTGGAAATATAATAAGGATTCTTGCCTATCATACAGTATTTAAATTACAATCACTTTTGTTGAGCTGTTGCTTAAGTGTTGCGCATGAAAATTAAACGAATAACCTTCAAAATGTTACGCAAGTGTTGTGCATGAAGGTTATACGGGGAACAGTCAAAAGTCAACCAGTCTAATATACGTTGTAAAACCCAAGATTTCTATGTCATTTTACGAGTGACTTCTAGAGGTCAGTTTTCTTAATTAATGACGGTAGTAATTCGACAACAGTAAACTTAGTTTCAAGTAAGCAACACCAATATACGTAGTCATGTTTAATCTCCTGGACTGCTAATTGGACTGCTTGTTGTGGCCACTGGACAGCTCGAACGATGAAGGTATGTGACGATTAGTGCACACTGCACCCGACGGTCATTCAGTCAAATGGAGCTGGATACACACTGTTCGATACAGACGATAGAAACGAATGCTTACTTTATTGACAAAAGTGTTTTTGTTAATTTTGATTTTTGTAAATATTTATATTTATATACGTACATAATACTTTTTTTCTGAGTTTCACTTTTCACAAAAAAATTTCACCAAGTTTCTAGCGAGAAATTATCAATGAGAATTTTATATAATGAGAAACTAGTGTATTTTACTTTGTTTATCTATAGGCTTAATCTATATATTTTATATTTCTATTTTATTTACTGTAAGATCGTTAATAATTACGTAAAAGTATACAACGCTTTGTTACTGATTAAAATATATGCAATCACAAAATAAGTAATCTATATTGTTGTGAAATGTTAGTACAAAACATAATTAGTAAATTTAGCATATATGTATAATATTAATATTTGTATTGCTAGTTAAAAGCAAAGTAATAAAGTTTTGTTACAATGACACATGTGTTAATAATAAATAATATGTTATGTATGTTTATTTATGATTGAGCAATATAGAAAAATCTAGAATTTTTAATAAGTTAATTATATATTCAGGTAAAAACTACTAAAATGTACACTAGATTTAGATTACCTTTCAGTTAAAGCTATAAAACATAGATAATTAAAATCCTTTTTTTAGGTATGATATTATATGTTAAAAATAGAAAGTTAAATATGTCAAATGCATTAAATAAATACATTAATAATTATGTTAAATGAATACGTTAATTAGTTTAAAGATAAAAACTATTGTTATTTCTTACATCCATAAATGTAATACAAAAAAAGTGAATGATATTCAAGTATCATTTTAAATAAAAGATGTAAATGTTCGCATGATTTACACTAGAAAAATACATTTGTATTACAATCAGTGGAATTACACATTAGACTGCATCACGATTAACTGATCCGTGACGAATTAAATGTTTTTCACAAACAAGTCCACTCTACCATATCAATAGTGAGGGATGTTTTGTCCACCACTGATCTGTATATAATTAATATCAGGAACTAAAATATACTCAAAAAAATGTTTTGAGAAAAAAAATGTATTCTCATAATTACGATAAATAATAAATAAATGTATTATAATGTAGAAATATTGATGAGTTAGTTGATAACGCAGCATGATGAGTTAGTTATGTTTATTGAGTTGTGAATAAATTATAAATAGTGAAACAAATAATCTCATGGTAAACACACTGAGCGCAATTTATCTCTTTACAGTGAAGTGAAACTTGTCAAAGATCACGAACGCGCCTTGAACCGACTCTACAAGTGGCAGAAAGACTTTCTGGACCGGATTCTCACTCTAAAACAAACCGTCAAGTTATTCAACCAACGCAACCAACTCAACGAGGCAGATGCCTACCTCCAGGAGCTCAACCAGATTCAGGAACAGATTGAAGGCTTCAGGATTGAGGTATAGAAACTTAGGGACTTTTATCACGGACAACACCAACTGTTGATATATATATAAAGGGAAAATCAGCGTCATTGGATGAATACTGGCAATAGAATTGATAGAATAAAAAACACTCACTGTAAAATATTAACAGCAAAAAATAGGATATAGTAATAATTATATTTAACTTTTAAAATGTGTACCAAACCTCTGAATGTTTCGACAGTAAGTTTTTTTATGCTAGTAATGACTTCTAGTCGAAATATTCAGAGGTTCAATATACATTTTTAAAGTTTAATAATTTTCACGATTAATATGTTGAAGATTACGTTTTTGGGCTATCAACTTTATATTAGTATCTATTTTATTGTGTCTAATCTTTTTGAAAGAAGTCCTCAATATACAGGGTGTCCCATAAGTCACGCACCATATAGGAAATTTAAGATTTTTGTATAATTGTATAGTC
>JAUZND010071924.1:0-16942 GCA_034780555.1 Coelogynopora nodosa
GAAAACGTCAAGCAGAGTTCGATGCTGTTTTCGCCTGATAACAGTTATTTGATTTTTGCTGCCAAATGAAACTTATTCTGACAAGTTAAACAGTAAATATTTGCATGTTTGTAAACAAGATTTTATAAGTTTTTATTTGATAAACATTATTACACACTTGTTCTACTCAAGGTTTTATGTTCCTTTTTGTAAAGGATTTCTGCAGTATTAATTTCAAAAACTCTTTTATTTAAACATATTTTTATTATCAACTATATTATACTTTTAATATTGCTAGTACGATATCCTTATTTTCTTCGGTGAATTTCTCATATATTGTTATTAATGACTAAATAACTAATAAATATATATATTTACCATCAACTTACAAATATTATTAATGTCATTTGTTATTTATTTAATACAGTTTTGCTACATATTTGAATGCATCTTTGTTAAAATTATTTAAATAAAATAGTATTAGTGTTTTTTATTTACTGAAAAGTGGAAGAAAGTTTTAATGCGAAAAGAAAGTTAAAAATTATCATAATTGTTCCGTATTACGTGTTAATTATATTAACTTGGTTGAATATTTCAATATATTAAAACGCAAAGGTGTTTACAACATTTAAGCATAATGTTCCGGCCATATTTGAAAATATTCTAAATGCATTTGATCCTGCAGCTATTATATTAATAATATTACTATATCAGCCATTGCAGGATACAGTCTCAATTGGGAACACCATAATAGATTACTTTAAGGATAATTACACAATTTAATAAAAACAGTGTTTAATAGCACGAATATATGTGTTAGGAGTTAATGCGTAGTTTTGATACTTTGTTTTCGTGAAAATATCCTATAAGGATCATTATCTATGAGTTACAGTCAAACAATTCTAACCAATATTACACCAATTTATTATGAATATTTAATAGCTAAAAGTCATCTTAATGAGTGAGATTAAAATCCTGTTCAATTTGCGATGTGAAAAATTCCGTCGGTAAAATTATTTTACGTCGGGTGTTAGGGGAGATAATTTTCCTGGTAGAACAAATTCAATCAGTGGAGCCGGATTGTAATTCAGTCCGATTAAACCTTTCGTTATAATTTTAGCCAATCAAAATCTACATTAAAACATGTCGTTTGTGTCGGAATCAAAATCGGTTATTGTTAAAGATGACCGTATTATTAAAATGGATATTTCTTATTCTGTTGAAATAGTAATTGATCCTAATTAATAACAATTGTTTTAGTTCAGCCCAATAGAACATTTATCGTCGACGAGTGGGATTATTTTAGAGTGTGTTACCCGCAGATGTAATTATAATTAGTTAAATTGTCATAGATTAATTATATACAGTATATAATGTTTTCGACCCTATCGCTATGGTAATTTTTTTTAAATTTAATGTTGAACAATTCTCGTATTAACTTAGTTTAATAGTTGAATAATAAAATAATAGTTAAAACTCTAAATCTATCAGAAGCATAGAAATGTAAGAGAGTATATTCTGATCATATTTCTATGATCAGAAGTGTAGAAAATTACAATAAAAAATAATTAATTTTAAAATAATGCATAACTTAATATTCAATTATAGTTAAAAAAATAGTTACTATATTAAATTTTTATTGCCATTTGTGTTACAAACTTGACACATGTATCCAATAATGTTACTATAAAGTTAAACTATAATTAGACAGATTATTCTACTGTTTTGTGTATATACTACTGCATGAGTAGAACAACAGAAGAGCTTTCGAACAATGCTTCGAGCGCACATTATTTTGAATAGTAAATGAACACAATCTGGTTAGATGTTCCAAGATTAATTAACACCATTGTCCTTGGCATACTTATATAGCTTAGATAACTTTAAAAAAAGTTATCCACAAAAATTAATATTACGGGGTTTAAAAATATTTTTTAAGCATATCGTTTTAAAATAAATAAATTCACTATTACATTTATGGTATTACGTGAAATGATTCTGATAACCAAAAATAACGTTATATAGTATAATAAATATTATAATGCTTTTTATTAGTACAGATCAACCTCATAATCGACTGGCGTACATGACAAGAGTGAGAGTACAAGGGTTCCAACCTCTTCCTAGGGACATCTTTCTAAAGGCATCCGCAAACCTTTAAAAAGTCTTAACCTCCCGGACATTTCCATTAAGCTATAATATATAAACTTTCAAAATAATATTTTTAATTATTCAATAAAGTTGCATCCCTTACAGAATCAGTCGACTGACGCACAAAAATTTGCTAACAGATTTATTCTTAAAAAATTAAGCTTTAATTAATAAGACAAACAGTGCCATTTTGAAATTATCCTTAGTTTACATACAATAATAGACACTGACAGAGGCTATTTCGCAGAATTGTACTGAACTTTAAACTAAAAAAAGCGTAATTACTTACAACATAAATTATAATCTTTTTAGATTAATCAGAAAATAATTACGAAATCAATTGCAAACTACGCGCCCGCCACATTTCGAACTATATCAAAGCAGCAAGACACAAAAAGGTTAAAAACATCAAATTTATTTTAAAAACACGATCACTGGTTGTTTGATAGAAAGAAGGACAGCAGTTTTACAGATACACAACGATAAATAACACAAACAAAAAGGGGATAAGTTTGGAGTAAATACAATGTAGGTATAAATATAAACAAGCGATTATTACATTAGATAAGCAAAATAACTAATTCACAGAGCCATATTTAGCCGACATAAGGAGCGCAGCGTTGTGACCCAACACATCAATCATTTCAGTAAACTGGGACATGAAAAAGAAACACGTTACTATAGAAACAGTTGGTCAACTGAAACAAATAATATCAACGTTACTTTTCAGGGGCGACAAGCATTGAGAAAATGGTACATAATATATTATATTGGCACAATAGTGATAATAGTCGATTTCAAGGATTATGGCTGCTTCTTCACTGGTTCCTGAAACAATAAGATAAGAAACGTATGTTTTTATGTAGTCAAATGGGAATCAGGAGTACAGGTGAGATTATATAGGATACTTTATACATACATGAGGTTAATAAAAAATAATTTGCGTAACCTGAAGTTGTTAGCTCAAATGAAAATAAGGTAATTGAATTCGCAAAACAAAGGTTTTAACGCTGTGTTTGCAGACACACAAATTTATATTAAAAGGAAATTATTGAATGATTATTAGTTTACGTAGTGGGTGTGTTGTTGAATCGAACGGTAGAATGAATTTCTGTATCGTGATGTTTTAGCAGGAGGTTGACATGGTCTTCCTGTTCTTTGGGAGATTGCTGCGGGAATTGAATGTAGATTGTGTTTGTTGTTGTTCAAACAGGTCTTATACAGATTGTCGGCTGCAGCAATACGACGGTGAGAGAGCAGTGGACATTTTCTAGTCTTGAAAACTTACAAATTACACTGTGTGCCCTTTTTTGCACTCTTTCGAGTTTGGTTTCTGAGCTAGCTTGGAGAAGAGCGAATAGAGGGGAGGCCTATTCTAGTATAGATCTGATGTGACCAGAGTAAATCTTCCTGAGGGCATTGTCGTATGGGAGTACCACTTGTTTGGCAGCTAGAGATTCTTTTTTAATTAAACATAGGGTTTTACTTTCGGTTGTGTTAATATGGAGGTTGTTAGCCTTTGCACACTGAAGTATGTTAATCAACAATAATGGGACATATACTGTCGTGTTGTCGATTAATTTAACGAAGGTGTAGTCGGGGTGAACCGTGGAGAGGGTGCCTGCAACCAGAAAATATGAGCAGGTCCCAAAACAGATCCTTGTGGAACTCCAGATGCGACGGGAACGCTTGATCTGCGTATACTGCCCATGTTGGTGGTCTGTGTTCTGGGGGATAGATAACGTGCAGTCCATTCTATGAATCCAGTTGAAACCCCAATAGATTCCATTCGTGATACAATTATTGTGTTGTTGCTAATTACGTCAAAGGCAAGTGGATGTGGTGAACGAGCTTACGTTTGGCTTGACTCGCATTTGTTGTAGACGAGTTTGGAATTCCACCAACTTGAGATGATTCAAATGAGCTAAAGAATAAAAAAGTAATCATTCGAAGACCTTAGAGGGGACTGGCAGTAAGGAGACAGATGTCTTTTTTGGAATAGGTGAAACTTTACTAATCTTCCAAAACATGGGGAAGTGGCGGGAAGAAATTTATAGGTTGAAAATGTGACGTAGTGGTCCGGAGATAAGGTGGGCGGAAGCTTTGTAGATGGCGGTGGGGACGTCATCGTCACCAGCAGCCTTAAGGAAGAATTCAGTTTTTGAGTTTGAACAGTGCTCGCTCAATGTGACTTACTGAGATAATAAGGTTCCATGGTTCACTTTCGTTTCAAGAGAGAAAAAGGTCGCTGAGTTGTCTGTCTTGGTTGCTGATTTGATTTGTCTGTTATTTGTTTCAACTTCGTCAATGATACTACATAAATTGACGTACACTAAAAATAGCATCTTTAAATGGTTTTTAATTTTATCCATAAAAAAGTATTTAAGCTCTTGGGTTGAAATTTTCATTGAATTCATAACTGATATTCTTTCATAGCTTCTGCTAAATAATAAATTGGCGTTTACTAATGACCATCATGATGTAATAAATTATCCAAAATAGGATAAAACCTAATTTTTTCAACATACTACATACATTTCCAAAAGTAAGATTTTTTTGCTGTCTAATAAGTCGTTTTTTTTAATAATTTGTTAGCAAGGCAGCAAATTGACAGTTAGTCAGCCTACGACCTTCAAACTTTCAAAATGGACCAATAACAAACGCCACACTTCGTTGATGAATTTTGATTAGGATTTCTCCGATGGAACCCCTCCTTCCCTTCCTAAACCCATATTTAGAAAAAATGCATTAAACAAATAGATTTGTAGCAAAAAAATCAATAAAAAATTCTTCAACGGGATCTATAAATTTAAAACCTGGAATAGTAACCTTTATTAGTTAAAATACAGAAAACTATTTTGTGATTTAATCGATTGTAAAAGACAACAGAGACTATTGCTACTAGCTATAGCTCTAGCCTGCGTAATATAGCAGCATAATATGTATAACTAATATATTATTATTATATAGATAAAAATACACGGAAATCAATATGAATAAAGTATACATAAAACAAATAATTTACTCTTAATAAAATCTCTTAAATAGTGATCAGCGCAGTTTCCTAAACATCTTTATTCATTTTATAGTTTACCTTCGATAAGGAAGATTTCAAATTGGGAAACCATGCCAACCAAGCCGACTCAAATAGTAGGTCATGCGGACCTACCACCTCTAACATTCAACAAGGGATATACTTACTCTTCTGGACTCGGGAAATTGAAAGGATTCTAAAAACATCTGTGGAATGTTATTGCCGAAGAACATCTTCGTGTTATTTGCAATCGCCTGGTACCTAACATAATCCAGATATTCTTTAGTAAACCGGAGCTGGAACAGAGAAATTAAGTAAACGCGGTAAAATCAAATAAATTGTTTTATTCTTTGCACACATCATTTCAAACAGATCACTATTTTCGCAACACCCATTATTTATAGGAATGGCTTTTAAAAATGGGATTATTGAATAATTGTGTCCAAAAAAGTGCCACAATAAGTAACAAAAAAGTGCAAATAAGGAATATATATATATATGTATACTATCAGTAAACACAACTGCAATCCAATTCAGAAATGCAGTAATGGGAATTTAACATAATATTGTTATTGATTAAGTGAAGTTCCATCGTTACCTGACTTTTAGATGATCGTATAAAACAATCAAGATTTGAAAGAACAAGAAGAATTCAATTATCTAATAATAAGACGTGTTCAGATAAGTCGAGAGAGAAATCTCTCGCATGATTTTATAAAAAAATAAAAAGTTAATGTTTAGTAATTCTATGCAAGGAGGAAGCAGCCGGCATTGCATGATGTTTCAGAAACGTGTCAAACGATCATCTAAAGATGCACAACGCAAATATCTGAAGCTGTAATCTCGACTAGCAATTGTTGGAGTTTTGCTAGAAAGTTTTCATTCTGCATTCCAACCTTTCATTCTCAAGACAGAGATTTAGAAACCATGGTAACTGCAACAGTATCTGGCAGAAGTTTATTCAAGCAATATATAGAGCTCCAGGTTAGAATTTTGCCAATTTAACCAATAATGGAGACATTTATTTCTCAAACTGATGAAGGGCGCCGCATTTCTTGGTTGTCCAATTTCAGACTAGAGCAAACTAATAAAATAGATATAATAGTCCATAGATAAAATTTCGAATAATGCATAAATAGTTATTAAAGATGGTAGCTGAAACAAAATATACCTGTTTATCTGTTTGGAAATGATAGACATAAATATAACTAATAACAATTAAAAAAATTTAAACACTGAAATTTCATCTTTTTACCTGCGATACCAACTTTTCTAACTGTTATCCCGCACAGGTACCGGAAAACGTCCTTAAATACAGCCCTGATTATATATATATAGTTGAGACTTACGGAGTTACTCTTGGCTTCCTTCTCAGCTTTATAGTGTTCCGCATCCGCCTCAGCCTTTGTGCGCGCTACACGGGCACGATCTGAGGGACATCGAGTAGACAGACAGGGGAACATATTGGGAACATATTATGCAGATAAAAATGGGTTAAATAACAGTGATCTTTTTAGTTGAATTCGTACTGTCAAAATCCTGATATTGCATAAACTTGTCCAAATTTGTATCAATTTCAAAGCATTGTTTAACTTGTCTCTGATTACCACATTTGATTATACGATTATCTTTATATATATATTTGATTATCTTTTCACTGCGATGCCATATAAAAATCTTATTTATTCTAAAAAAGTGAAATTGGTTGTTCAAAATGTTTAGCGATTTTTGCGTTTTATCAATAACAAAAAAATACAGCATTGCGCACCAATTTACAATAGACACATATCCAGAAAACTGTTAAGGTCTTCCTTCATAACTTTGGATTAAGCGAACTCGACTGTACTTGAAGTCAATGAAACAATTACCGGTGCTGTGCCGAGTAAAGTAACGCTCCAATTGACACACGAAAGGCAACACTGGGCTACACAACTCAAAGATTAAAACATTAAAGGTAATTCAACAACTTTAGTTTTAAGTAGAAAAAATCCTTTAAAGACTATCTACTAAGGTTATCGTTTTGAAATGTTCAGAGCCTGTCTAATTCTAAATGCATACTGGAGAGCTTGATGACGTCATAAATTACTCAAAATGAGAGCTAAAGTAAACGTAACATTGTTTTTTGACACTTTAAAAATATTGTCTGTATATCAAAAGTATTTCAGATTTTATTTTAGGCAGAAGTTCTCATTGATCACATAAATTCTTAAATACTTTCTGATAAATAATTCGCTCAATAAATCGATAAATGGACAGCTAACAAAGCGTCTGATCAGAAAATCAAGAATTATACATATAATTAGAATTGGCGTGATAAACTACAAACTAATGCAGTAAATATAATATGACGAATATTTACCTGAGTATAGGTTAAGTTCTAGTGGGTTCATTTGCGTCGGGTACACCTCTCAGATTTACTCCTTTTTTTGTATTTGTTGTATTTTAAATTATAATTTACTTGAATTTTTCCATGTGTGTAGAGTAGAAAACATTCTACGTATTTTTTTAATTGGGACATTCTTTACTACCTAGCTTCCTCTATTCTATTTTTCTGAATGTGTGATTTTTTTATAACGACGCCACAGAGGATTTACGACAGATCTGGCCCGAATACCATGAAATGGAGAGGTCTGGTTCCGAATGAGATATGCCATTGATCTAAACCCTGTGTGCGTCTTGCGTTGCTTGGAAGTAGAAAAAAGGGAGCTACAAAAAAAGGAGGAGGACCCACCTTCAATCTCACTGATCTTTCTCTCGCTCTCCTTCTGCGTGATCTTCATCTCCCAGTTGATGGTCGATACCTGGGCCTGCTTCTCCGCCTCTAGAAGATCGATTATTGACGTCACAACAATTAATGTCTCAAATGTGTAATATACAAAAAAGCTTAATGTTAAAATCTTAATCTTAAAACAACAAATAAGTTATTAAATAATGTTTCGCAAAAATACAGATAAGTATTAACAATACTATGATAGTGACTATAAGAATATGCACAATGAAATAAATGTAAAAACCCTACAACCGAGATACAACAGGCATGTCTGTGAATATGAAATTATTCAGAAAAGATTTCCTGAATTAGCTCAACATTTGTCTACAAATTATAAGAAACAAGGATAACACAAAGTATGATAATGAACAATATTAACTGTGACATAATAAATAATATAAATGTTTAGTAAATTAATTAAAAAAATCCTAAAACTTTACCGGTCAAAAATTATGCAATAATTTTGTAGTGGGCGTAGTTATGAAAGTTAAATATAAAATTTTCGCATTCTATAGAATACATTACAATAATTACCGTACAAAATATAGATGTTTCTCTTCGAATTAATCGTAGGATATAATTAAAGGTATGTTGCGTTTCAGTTATTTATTAGATTAGGTAATTTGGTTTTGTCATTATTTATTGGTCATTACTGGCTATTTTTGTAGATAAACGTATAACAAAATTTAAAATCAGAATAATACATCGAGAAAAATCAAACTGAACAATGTGAATGTTTTATTTTTAACGATAAAACTAAAAACGTCAATTTAATAAAATGTTTATAGACATTAGTTTGATTACAAATTTAAAAAATGTCAAAACCGTAAAATAATGTTGGCAATAATGAAAATCTCTATAATTCTTCAAATAATATTTGGACAACATAATTACAAATAAACTGACCAATGATAGTATAGCTGACCTAATAAATTGACCAATGATAGTATAGCTGACCTAATAAACTGACCAATGACATTTTATTTTTCTTAATAAATTGACCAATGACCACACGTTCGTAATAAATAACTGACCAATAACAGCTCGCTTGCGCTCGGTCTCCGCTTCTTTCTCAACAACTCGTTGCCTCTGGGCCGCGATTAGTAGTTTGGTCTTTTCCGCCTCCATATCTTCATAATTTCGTCGAATTTGTTCCGGAATTTTGGGCTTAGTAACTCTCACAGCCTGAATCATGAGTCCAGGCGCCATTACAAACAGTTCCTCTTGGAGGGCTTTCTTAAGATTCTCATCGATTTGATCTGCAAGATTTGACAAATCCAATATAAGTCAGTTTAAGAAGCAAAATATAAGAACAACAATCGGATCAAACTTGTAATGTACTCACCGAATTTCTCAATGTAGACCTCCTGTAGCGTGTGAATGCTGCAGAACTGGTTCAATTCGTGGTGAATCTTATTATAGATCAGAGTTTTGTCATAGTCCGCTGTATAGTTCTTCACAATGTCGTAAACTGTAAACAAGAATTGCAAATTGGGCGGCGTTCTATTACAAGACAATTATTTATATCCTATAGTAAATGGATCATTGGTTTCTAATATTCATTCAAGATTATAAAATCAGCTCCAATTAACACAACAAATACCAGTTCTGTTAATTCATCATTTTGTATCGATTAATTTGCAAATTACCACAACAAATTTAATTAAAAATATCTTTGCAGTCTATAAAAATTAGATATTTTGTGCAGAAGATATTTATTTTATTGGTCATTGAAGAAAATATGTAAAAAAAAGAAGAAATTAAACATTTTGAACGAACAAAGAAACCAAGCATAAATAGTTCAATTGTTAAACAGTTTTTTTTCTTTTGGCGTTAGATATCATACATTTTTATTATGACTTTTTTAATTAATCAAATTAAGACTTAATTATTTTCAGTATTCCTTACATAATTTTCTAACAAAAAGTCAGAATGTACAGTAGACCCTTTGAAACTCAGGAAGATAGCAAGGCTATTTAAGATAGGTGTTATGCTATATTATATATTACTTAACGGTAACAGCGAGAAAATCCTTTAATTCACATCAAAGGCTCAACAGGAACCCAATTGGTATAAACTCACCGACATGAGGCGATAGAAGATTGACCACTTCTACGCGATCAAAGAAGATAACAACACCGCCACTGAAATAGATGTTAATAAGAATTATAACGCTAAAAAAACCTCGACACAATTTGAATTTGGTCGTTAATTATTGCATTTAATCAGTTATCAGCATGCCAAATTACCTAAATAATTTTTTAATCTATTTTAATCAATTCGTATAAATACATTGATTAAATTATGCAATATAGCGGGCATAAATACGTTGATTTTACTATTAGAATAGCAGTGTAAATTGCGGACATCAATATATTCACGGCAATAATGTCCATGAGAAAAAAAACTTTTATAGAGGTAACAATATTAATAAGGCACAGAGCACAATGAATATGTATGATTAATACCATAGAGTAATTAATATATACAGATTTCACTCTTTTATTGATCTGTATGCAGTTCAATACTACTAACTTGTTACCCGAAAGTTTTTGCAAAATAATGATTTAAAAACTGACACCAGTAAAATAGTTCATGTATTGTAATAAAACAATTTTAGATATACAAGAAATTATATTTTATAGACAACTTAAACGCATGTTAAAATTGTATGAATATATATATTAACTTAAAATTAATTTAATAAAAAAATTATTAACACTACTTTTTTGTTACTTATGTACATTAAATTTATTAAAACTTCTATTGCAGAAAATTAACAACGCAATGTATATGAAATCAATAAGAGTGAAATATTTATGTATTGATTACTCTATGTTGAAAATATTCCTATCTATATAACACGTGAATGATGTTCACTATTATTTAATTATCGATTTGAATGTTTAAATTTAATTTTTAAAGACAGAGTACCTATAGCTTAATGAAATCAGTGAATGGTTCCTAACGTACACTACATAGTCATCAATTGCGGAAAATGCTTAAATCAACTTGTAAGCCGAATATTGCAAGATAATAGGTAAAGGTTTTTATCATATAATAAATAATTTCCAATTTATACATCATAAGTACTTTTATTCAATAGTCAAACAATTACAGTAAAACCGGTAAATGAGGACTGGCTACCCAGCTTGTATGTTGCTTCATAATTTCAAATTACAGTCACATAAAGACATTTAGGAACGAATACATTTCTATAAATATTTCACAAAACGTATTACTTTGAATTCAGTCATAATCAGAAAGTAATTCAATTGTAAACGGAGTAACTTATTCGATTCAATTAGAACTTCTTAGAACATATAATGTAATATGTACAATTACACTACAAAATGTTTAGTATATTAGAATAACATATTTTCAATAAATGAACATAGAGCAGCATTAGATATTGAACAAGTAACTTTCAAATGAACATAAATTACACCACCGTATGAGAAATAAACCTATAGTTACTATAAAGTACTGTTGACAGAGAAGTTCGGATTATCGACTTAAAAGGTATTATACATTGTATAGTGACAACACCGATTGCATCGAAATAATGAATCATGCCAGTAATCGGATAAATAGCACCAGTGCAGAATAGCTACAAACCGAACAATTTTATATATAATAGAATAATAGTCCAAATGATATAGTCATTCAACCCGTTAGTTTATGTAAGTATATAGAACCACGCAGCAGTGTGTGGACCGTCGATGCATGTCGTAACTCACCTGGTTCCACAGGGCACATTCTTAATTTCATCAGTCTGAAGGGTTGTCTGAAGGTGAGAGAGAATAGCGTGAACAATATAATATGATAAAAGGTGTATACAGAAGAAAAAAACATACATTTTAAAATAGTACTGATACTACATCCGGGTCAATGATAAAGCAATAACTTCGCGTTCACTTAACTCTAGGAAAACCTGCGAGTGGGAAAACTGCAGAACACTTAATTTCAGTTGGCCACGGTAACTTTATAAAAAGTAGGTAAGAATATTATGCACAAACAATACACGTAGATAAATTTTCTACCTCTAACGAAATAAAAAATTAGCATAAACAATATGATATTCAGTAAACCAAAATATTACATCCACACTAAAACAGATAAGACACAGTTAAAAAATTGACTGATTTGTCGAGGTACAAAAAATTATAACTCTGCACTGAAATGGAACAATTGAATTTATTAATAAAAAAATGTTAAAAAGTCGAAAGCAGTCCTCAGACCGCACTTGGTTCAATGACACGAGTCAGTCCGTGGGAGGTGAGTTTGAAAAATACAAACCTGCACAGCACGAAATGATGTGATAAACGGGATCATCAAACGATATCCAGGACCACTGGTAGAAGTCAGCAGGGCCCCTCCTCTATAGTAAACACCAACAAATCCTGCAAATAAAGAGAGGAACAGGAAAGAATTCGTTACAACTATTAGCTGAATCTATATAGCGAGATTACTCGTTACTTAACCAAGATAGATTCTGATTAATTACACGTTTTCAAAAGTTGATGTCTTTCACTAGAATGAATACATTAGTAATATAACACTTTACAATTGTAATATGTATATTTTAATACTAAATTCACTTTTCAAAAATAGCAATATTTCACAATGGTTATCAGTAAAGAAACAAAGCATTACATGCTTCAACATTTTAGATTAATAAAATTACATATATCTGATAAAAACTTCGCAAGATCAATCAAATTATATACTGCATTTAATGAAAATAGTACAGAAAAATAAACAAAAATTCAAAGGCTGAGAGAAAAAAGAAGTAATATGGACATGACAAAGAACTTCTGTGTCAGAACAGATTAAAAATAGAGACAGCAAATAAAACATAAATGTTTTGTAATATTAAATACATAAAAGATAAATGTTTGCACTGCGGATTTTGATCATATTATCAATGATTTAAAGGCAATATTAGGAGATGTTTACAATTACCATATTAAAATAAATTATACTGCAATTTTACCTTCATCAATTTTGTGCAATGAACAGCTCAACATGGCAACTATTGTGAAGAAGATCGCCCCTAGTGGACCAAGTGCGGACACGGTCATGGTGGCAGCTGAAACAAAAATTAAAAACTGAGCGTCAACACTATATCCCCGAAAAAATCAAGCACATTTCCCCCAAACATCAAGCATAAATTTTAACATTTTTATTGTTATCAGTATTATTCCTGTATTCACAATTTAAATATTCACAATTTTTAAACCGGTTGTACCTATTTACAATATTTTACGATGAAAATATATTATTTAATATAATAACAGTATCTTTTCTTGTTTTTTCCCTTTTAAACTTTAACAAAAATTTGATAGTTCAAGAATATAATTATTCCAATTTATATAATCACATTTATGTTTGTAATACAGTTACTTTTAAAAGCTAAACATATTACATAACAATATATATAGCAATAATAAATGTGAATAATTAAAAAGTGAAAACAAATTTTATATTGGTTGACATATCAGGAATATCTTTTCTTTTATCAAGACATAATTAATTTACAAAAAATTACAATTATGAAAAACTATAATTTGTAATATAACTAAATTACATTAGAAATATTTATATATTGGAGAAATTGATTATAATAAATTGCATTTAAGTAAGATCAGTTATAAAAAATGTCAATTAAAATTTTCCATAAAAAGAACTAAATTTACCTATTTTTAAGTTTAGATCCAATGATTGTAAAGTCTTATACCTTAAAATAAAAAATAGTCACTTTCTCTCCATTTTATTTTGTTTTTAAATCTATTACTTTCTTCCATGTGATTCTCCAAAATGAATAGCAGATCCAGTATAATTTATGTCTTCTAATTTTTCACCATTTTTTCATTTTTAATGTCCATTAATGTCTATTTAATGTCTATTTTTTGTTTCTCCAATATAACATAAATAGCATTTTTGCAATGCAATCCATATATAACATTTTCAGAATGACATGAACCTCCTTTTATTGTTCTGGGCTTTTTCATTAATTTTATAATTTAATTTAATTTAACTCTTAATTCTGTTAATATATCAAATAAAAGATATATTTACATCTTCAATCAATATTTTTATATACAAATAAAATTTCTTAAAATACTTTTAATGCTTTTTTTAAATAAAATATATTATCCTAAATATTAAAATATTAGAGTTCATTTATTTGTCATTGACAGCATGACAGATATTCATTTGGTCAAACTAAACAGGAATATACAGTTCTTCTACATTACAGTGTTAGAACAATTTTGAAATTGGACATATATAGTCTAATTTTGTCAGTTCAGGGCCATAGGAATGGAACACATGTTTGGTAGGGGGGGACGAGTGTGAGAAGGCCCCACGTATTTAAAACAAAGCTATAAAAACCCATATACTGAATTTTTACCATGAAGTTGGAGGTCGACCGCAGTCTAACAGGAATATACATTTCTTACTTGCAGAGTTCATAATATTTGTCAGGATTAATTTCTCTGACAATTTAATACCAATTTCCCTCACATTTAAAAACAATGTTAAATCCTTTTTTCACCTTTCATTAACTCATACATCCATCAATATCTATAGAGGCTTGTATGTAAAAAAATCCATAGAGTAAGGAATGAGAATTTTCAAAACCATGACAAAGTGTGATAAAAAAGGTCTATTGTTAATAATCAGGTATGTAATAAGAAGACATTGAAAAACACATTCCATCATGATCATTCAGGTATTGTGCACATGATATGGCTGGCACTAAGTTATGACCATTGTTAAAATGCGGTAGTATTGTGTATCACTGTGTAATTCTCTCTTTAGCTAATCTATTTTCCTTACTTACTATGGTAATTGTGACATAGAAAGGTTGTTATACTATACCTGAATAAATGGTTATAAACATATTGTCAATTACATGATAAATCCAAATGAAGTATGTAATAAACAGTGTTCAAAATTTAATAAATGCAGAACATATAAAACAAATTTATTATAATATAATATTTTATAAGTGTATATAATTATGTTTATAATCGAAACATAATTTATTAAAATAAATACCACAAGATATATTGTTCAGTAATCAATTTTTCATCATAAGATAATAATTTGTTAGATTTTAGCATTCTTTTATAATTCATATAAATAAGCAATAATTAATTAATTATAGTATAGTTTATTTTGTTACAACAATATACCATCCAGGAGTGTGTGCAGGAATTAAGGCAAGGGTGTTCCAAAATAGGATAAAGGGCACACTTATAGATCATTTTTAGAGTAATAATTTAGTAGTTATAATAAAAACAAGAATTGAAATAGTTTACTCATACATAGTATAAAAACATGCCAATTAGTAGTGGAGTTAAAGATGTATTTTTTTATCTTAATCTGAAATGCCCACAGGCAATGAAAATACTTGATGGTATTTTAAGCATCTGCATTTTCACAATACTACTACAGATAAAAACAACAGATTGAAAAGCAGTTCTATTGTCTACATTTGGCCAAGCAGCTTTCTCACTCATTGAAACACTCATTGCCCCCAAAAATATTGAGGACAAAACCATTACTTTCCTCGATTACATTACTCATTTTCACCCAATTTTTTCCCCCAATTCTTCCACCAATCTGAGATAATCCTAGATCAGTCCTATGACCAATTTAATATTAATTGTTTCAGATATTATTTATAAAATATATATATATATATGATAGGACAGCCTTCTGACATCAATTTAATGAACTGCAGGAAACCATGCTGAGTGTAGTGAGAGACCATTTAATCATATATGGTCATATAAATAATCAATTTTTAAATATATTGTATAACATGTATTTCGATAATTTTTGTTAACTTTAAAAAATTATAACTTATACAGAGTAACTTTGGGACAATACATGAACATGTTATCAATTTCATAAGAACAAACACCTTTAAAACCCTTAAAACAGTGACTGATTTGTTTAAAAAGGTTTTTTTAATATTTAGAACACATAATAACAGTAAAGTGCATATCATTTGGAAAATAGAGTTAATATTTTGGCATATTATATATATAAGCACTTTCACTCAATAATGTACACATTCAAATATGGAAAAAATTCAAATTCCACACTGCATTGTCATTTATATGATACCTATATAATAAACCTGGCAAAATAAACAAAATACCATATATACCAGTCACAATCAGCAAGATTGAAATATATAGCACAGGGAAATTAGCATACTAAGAACTCTAATCATTGCTCATATAAATTAAATAGCATATCAGTTTTAGATGCAGGTGCTCAAAAACATTTTTCCCAAATATTTTGATATGACATCTATAATATAGCACAATGTCAATTAACACACAAGCACTAGGCACCCAGTAACATGATTTCTTATAGATATGGGGACTTATGACACTTTTTCAGTAAGTTAGTGTTACACATATTATAGTATATCAAGAACAAAGAATATTCTTGGTCAGGACACTAGACAACATATATACAACACATAATATACAAACATTTGCTTAAGAATTGTATTTGTATATATTCAAAATCAGCAACAACTGAATGTGGAAGAATTTTCTTACTTTGGGAGTTACTCAGAAATACTGATGAACAATTTTTGTTAATGTACTTTAATTCATAATAGTATAAAGGATCATTAGTTGTTCAAATGACTTGTTTATTTCCAAGTATGTCATATTTAGTAAATGTAAATAAAATGAGGAATTATATTAGAAATACAGAAACCCAAAGTTTAACTGCACAATTTGTATATAGTATTTGAAAATGGCAATAAACATAATATACTACTTGTGATAATATAAATACTTGGGGCGCCATAACAGTGTATCAATGTGGGCTTGGGAAACTGTGGTTGAGCACCTAAGGCGCGAGACGTAGTTGGGGGGTCTGGGGCCCCAGCAGGGTCCAGAGGCAGAGCCCCTGGTCAGGGGGTTATGGGGGCCAAGCCCCTCGAAAATATTTTTTAGTTTTTTAAAGACAAT
>JAUZND010071935.1:0-16939 GCA_034780555.1 Coelogynopora nodosa
GGCGGCCTTTCATAAGATTCGTCAAAAAAATTAAAAGGACAAAAAGGATGCAAATAATTGAGGTGTGGGGTGGGGGCAAATTGAAAATCTCAGCCCCCCCCACTTTTTACATCCTTCCGCCGGCCCTGACTATACAATTATACAAAAATCTCAAATTTCATATATATGGTGCGTGACTTGTAGGACACCCTGTATTTAAGCGGATTGATAACATTTTGATTCTTCATTCGTGCATTTAAAGCTGTATATTTTTAACGTATACATATAAGTTTAAATCCAATTTTATTTAAAAAATTCAAAAATACTGAATAAATATCGACTATAATAAGTATTTCACAATTTTTCTATAAACTGTTGTCACACAGTTAAAGTCTATGACGTTAATGTTGCTAATGTCACCATATTCATAATGCTACAAAGACCTTTTGTAAACAGATGGGAGGACAAGTTGAAAAGCTTCTATCACTTCAGACTTACACACAGATGGTACATTTTCTCCTGATCAACGTTTTGCATTAAACGAAATATGTGAATTTATGAGTACACATATCTATGAGCCCACACAAATCCTGCCCGCTTTGTTAGTCATCGGTGGCTTTCAGTTTATGACTTAAGTATAAGTACAAAGCGTATGTTTTCTGCATTTCTAGTTTTATATTTTGGCTTCATGACAAAATCTGATCGAGATCTTTACAGAGAACTTTTCAATTCTTTGTTAGATGCTTTTATTATCAGTTCAACTTCCAGAAAACGCATCACCGATCTTCACATGAACTTGTGTGAAAAACATCTTACGGAAGATGGTAAAGCTCGAAAACAACGATAATATCATTCAATGTTTATGGCTTCAAGAAATGAAAACTAAGCTTCATTAAAACTTTTACATAGGTGTATTAGGCCAACTGAAGTCATATGTGTGCTTATTTCAAGAGAAAAAGACTCTGAACCACAAACTCCATGATAGTCAACTCGAAATCTTTTCTAACTTTCTTGCTTGTTTTATAAAACCCGAACACTTGGTAAAATCTCCTAAAGACTTGCAAACACTCAATCTGTATGATGATTATAGTTGGCAACCGACAACTGACATACGGTACAGTAAAGCAAATGAAGAACTTCTTCTTAAAAAAAACAATAGCACCGTTCGTCAATTTACTGAGGATTCAAAGTCAGCTTACAAAATGTGTGCCATGCATATAATATGCAAAAGACTCTTCCCCTGGTCAATCCCTGTTTACAGGTTAGTAACATAATAATGATCTATTTTAATATTTTTACACTTATTTTATTAATGGAATCTTGGTTTCTATGTGATTAAATATTTATGTAAATGTTGTTGTAGTTTACTATAAAAACGTTAACTATTGAAGAATATAAACCAAATTATTAAACCCATGCATATAACAATTTATTGTAAATTCATATAATTTATATATATTTTTTATTTGGATCTACTTTAATTACAGGCTCTATCGACCATTGATCCGTTGATTCGACAGCACTCACGAGGTGTCAAAGGCTTGCGTCATCTGGCAGTACTACTAAAACGATTTCTACCAGCTGATAATATTGATATTCACCAAGAAATACTACGTTACTCAACAGATCAGTCTCTGAGTGATTGCGACAATGATGTTGACATTGTTAAATGGTGGTCAATCGTTAAACGGTCTGGTAAATATGATGGTCTCTGCTCAATTGTTTTTGCTGCATTATCATGTTTTCACGGCCCACTGATCGAATCATCATTCAATACTATGAATGACATAGTTGATGTTAAATCAACATCAATGGACATAGCAACTTATTCATCCTTCCAAACAGTTAAATATTTTCTTGGAAGCAGCGGTCAATCATCAGTTGACTACTTTAAGAGTGATAGGTACAAAGTCAATAATCAATAAACATTTGTGTCGTTCAATTCGTAATGCTGCGTCGATTTATATACAACCAAAAAGTTGTCAAACCAGGGCAAAAAACGTGATAGTCAACTTCATTTTGACTATACACCAAGTTTATTAACTGCTAAAAAAGCGCGTGATTCTGTAGCATATGCAGAAAAGGTAGCCAAGGACAAACGTGATAATGCTTTTCGTATCCTAGGAGCAAAGAATCAAAGACAAAAAGAAAGTTATCTAAACTTGTAAAAACGTTGTATTTTATAATGTAATCAATCCATTCAACATTTCAATTCTTGGAACATTATATAGGTGTTAGACATTGATTTAAAATAAATCAGTTCATACCACAGACGTAATAATATTATAGATGTTGCAATAAAATCAATTTATAGCAATAGTGAACATAAAATTCAAACAGAATAATTCATTAGTTTAGTTAGGATTTTACCCAGTAAATGAATAAATTAGTTTAAATGTATATAAATGCATTTATATATACCCACAAAATAACATATTTTACTTTTCTTTGGGCCTTTTTATTCCGTGGGCCCTCTCTAAATATGCTTCCACTATAATAATTAAATACAATTCACACCCCTGATATTATGACTACAGTCGTGATAAAAATTTAATTAAATATTGCACTTTTTTCTAGGCTTTTAATTTCCCCCCCTGAACTTGAAATTGTTACTGGTACGTACATTGATTCGTTTATTGAATCCACATAACAAAACATTTAAAAAGTATGAATTTTTAAATAAATTTATTTTTACATATGGTTTAACTAGAAAAATCAGCGTGTTACAAAAGAGTTTTTTTGGGAACAGCGTATATTTTTTCCATAAAAAATTACTGAAATACTTTTTTGCAGTAAACTTGTGTCATTTTCAAATTCTTATATATGGATTAGATATCGCAAACAAACTTTTTTAATGATAACAATAATTGTTATCGTCAAATTTGATTATCACAGTCTGTTGTCAAAACAAATTGTAAAGTCAGTGATTTTAGACAAGTATGTGACGTCATTCGCGTTAAACGAGGTGGCCAATTTCGTATGATTCAAATACTGGTCATTTTTATTAGTATGTTAATCGGGTTCCCCAATGAGAGGGAGGTAGGTTTATGCCAACCCCTTAACCCCTCGACATGTACTAAGGGGGGGGGGGGGGGGGGTAACTACCCCTTCCCCCTAGGCCATATCGAACTAATTTCGAAAACGACTAGTCCGAATGAGCTAAAATTTGGAGCCAGTGCACCAAATTTTCCTGCGGTTCTTATGAAAAAAAGTTTTTTGATCCGACACTTTGAAGGTCACCTCAGCGGCCCTTAAAAATTTACCATTTTGATTTTTTTCAAAATTCCCTATTTTTCTAAATAATTGTTATTATAGATTTATAATACGTTTATTACATTAATATTTTAAAGAAGCATAATAATTCAACACAAAATTATATTTATGAAAACATAATGGTTTTTAGTGGTCTGGAGCAACTGTAACAGCCAATAGAAATCGAAAAAAAGTTTTTTGGTTCTAAAAAAATGCCAGCCCGCCAAATTTATGCAGACGGTGCATCAGCACATCCTTCAAGTATATGCCAAAAATATTTGCTATCATTTTTGTAGAAAAAAATGGTTATATTTTTTGTTTAAAAAACGCATTACAATCTGGAAATCCTATGTTAAAGATAGGGATTTTTCAGAAAGTGGAAAATACTGTTATTTATTCAATTTTACTTCTATTTTTTTTAAATTGGGTATAATATTATACTTTGCAAGATACGTATGGATACCAAATTTAAAAAAATCTAAACAGAGGAAGTTGGTGATCCGGATCACGGGATTTTTGGGTCCGGATCGGTAACGCAAAAAAATTGAAAATGATGAAAATGACCTTTAATTAACAATATCGTTTTGGTCTGAAATTTGGTATATGCTCTTATAATTATATTCTAAATCAAGTTGTCAAATTATAGCTTCCTCAGTCTACCCTGGCTCCGGGAACGCATAAATAATAAGAAATGATGAAAATCACCTTTATCAATAACCGAATGATACCGGCCATATGACGTCATCAAAGACCCAGAAAACGATAACCAATGGTATATATATATATATATAGTTAATAGATATAGGTATCTTAGTATTGTATAAGTTCGTATGCGAATTTTTAGCTTCATAGTGGCAGTTCTTTATGCTCTTTTTTGTGAATTGAAAAATACCATCACTGATGACGTCATTAATATCCATAAAATCGATAACCAAAATAAAATTTAGATTTTTTCCACAATTTTTCGTATTTGGATCAAGTATAACAAAATCCTAAAATGTCAAGTTTCTGACTCTTTTCCTTCATGATTTTCAAAAAATTGTTTTTGATGACGTCATAGCCCCAAAAAATCAATAATCGATATAACATTTTTGAAAAAAATTACCAAAGATCTTATTTTGCCCCAAGGTACATGTGTACCAAATTTCAGCCCAAACGGACAACAGGAAGTATGATATTCCCAAAAATATATTTGTATCAAATTCCAGTTTGTTACCCCCCCCCCCCCCCTTAGTGCACGGGGTATGTGAAAAAGGTTAGTACACGAGGGGTTAAGCTATAAACCACGTCCCAAAAAAACTATGAAACTGGAATTTGATACAAATAAATTTTTGGGAATGATTTTTGTTCAAAGATGTACCCAGCAAAAGACAGATATTCAATCGAATACACAGCAAAATACAGATGTTCAATTGATTATATAAACAGATTTTGACCAAGTTCTTTTTTGATGATGATGACCGGTTTAAATTGCTCAATTTTTTTTCATTTTCGTAATAAATATTCTTTTATATTCCCAATAGATATAATAGTCAATCTAGGTGAGTCAGATTCAGTAAAATTTAATATTCTAATAATTTTATTATCATATTTAATAGAAGGTAGGCCTACTATATATTGTATATATTGTTATGTAGAAAACATTTATCAGTTTTAATTAGCTTTAATGCTTATATGTAATAACTTTGAAAATATAATAGTATAGTCCAAACAAATATATATTTAATAATTTCGAGATACGGGAATTACTATAACTTTTATCATTAAAAATGTTCGCGGTTTTTCATGAAAAAAAGGGACATTTGATATATACTATGTAATATTAGGACATATATATATATATTAGGAAATGTATACAGAATAATTAAAACGCACAAATTTCACCAACTCATTAAAATTAAATATTTTAAAAATGATGATTAGTAATATTATTTTATATTTTATTTTAATAAAGATTAAATTGAAATAAATATAATGTCAAACAAAAAATGTGTTACTGTACATATATATATATATATATGCGCTCGGTTTACAAACTGCTCCTTGTCGATTAACTGCACCTTTATATATAATCATGTTCTGAATAGTACGCATACCATTTTATACATTTATATTTTAGACTTTGTAAATGAATAATTTGTTTCTTTAAATATTTATTTTTATGATAATAATAGAACAGTAATATATAATAGAATAATTTAACAGAAATATATATATTAAACAGAATGGAATAACACAGTAACTAATAATCAACAACGCTAACATGTACGAATTAAATTAAGAGAATAAAAGGTTAGCTACTAAATATTTTAAATGTTCGTATATTAAACACATTTTGCCTCTACCTCCTTCCCAGTGCTTGAAGTAATTCAATTTTTTCTGTCCTGTAAACTGCTAAAATAATTTGATTGTAATAATCCATAATTTTTACATATTACTAACAGTGTGACTGCGCCTGAGATGAACCATTTTGTTTACCGCCATGTCATCATTCCATACCTCCCTTATCTTACTTAATTATTTTCAATTTTTCATTTTTTTAAAAAAATATCTAATAAGCTTCAAATTTGAAGGCCAACCGCCTAAAGTTACGTTATTTAATTGTCTCCAAATAATGTTATCCTCGGAAAATGTTATAAATAGACTATTTATATTTTGGAGGCTGACCAAGGTACGGTGTTTTGTGATAACTTTGCATTAAAAAATAATGCGATATAAAAATACTATATTGCTTTTTACATAATGAAATATTCCATATAAAAATAACTAACAATATTTCCTATACTTCAAGACATTATAACTTAACTCATTTCCCACTTGACTAAAGTAAAAGGGGAGATGACGCGCTATCAACAGAAAGTAAAAGTTATGCTGTTGTGAAAGTGAGGCTCAATGTTCGAGTGATTAATATTTCAGTAGTTCCCTGGTTGGCCAAACAATGGTGTTCATCTCAAGTTTACCCTCTGTAAGCATCCGGTTAAGTGGGATGAACAAAGAGCAACATATGTGAATCGTATAGCTGTAATAGAAGATGCTCGCTTGTTAGTGTTGTGGAATTTTGAATTTGAAATATTAACCCAATGTCAAAGTCAATATTTTCTTGCCCACAATAAACGGAACATTTTATTTATATATCAAAATGGGAAACATTTATATTATCGATTTTCGCAATTATATATACACATACCAAATATCGATTTCCGGAATGATTCGCATACCCAAAAATGATGTATCCAACATGTGGGTAAAACGAATAAAATAAAAGTTACTAATTATAATTTTTTGTCGTTTGCAGGGCCGTAGGAAGGGGGGTGGGGTGCGTTGGGTGCGAACGCACCCCCCTTTTTTCTAGACGGCGCCCCCTCAAGGGTATATATTACATTTATTTGGAAACTAATCTAAACAAAAACTTATCTTACATATGTATGTACATTCCTATTATGCACTGGATAATTATTATTTGATCCTCTCGAAACATACATTTTCGAAGCAGTGAAATATTGCTTATAATTTACTGAGATCGCTGAGATGCAATCACCTGCGTTCTAAAGCATTTAATAGTCAAAACAATTTTGGCTGCGCCCCCAGACCCCGGTTGTCACTGAACGCACCCCCCTTTGTGCAAACCTTCCTACGGCCCTGGTTTGATATATGTTATTAATGTTTTCCATTGTTTATTGTCAAAAACTATACAGCACAATATTATATGCAGCCAAACTTTTGATTCGTAGATTGCGTACCTGGTTATACGTATAATCATATTCACATTATCTGAATTAAACGTTATTACGTTCATATAATATAGTGTACAATACATTATTTGTTTAGATTTGTATGATATTTTAACATTACATTTTAAGAGCATTTTTTTATTATGTAATTTGAAACCTGATGCAGGGAAATTATTTCTTAAACAAATGATATTATATTTAAATTTTAATATTTTATTTTTTTAATGCAATATTTAATAACTTCAATTTATTGAGGCAATGTAATTTTTAATAGCACTGAAAATGTTTAAGAGATTATAAGGCAATTTTTGCATATTTAAAACAATTGTAATGAACCTGTATTAAGACAATTAATTGATTTCTTATCTTATTATGTCTACCAATGACGGCTGAAAACTTCAAGAGTGGTTGGTAACTTATGGTAAAGCCTTTGTGGCTAAATAACAGGGAGGTTATTCTTTTATATTGGCAAAAAGAGCAGTCTATTTGAAAAACTCAATTTTAGAATCGGGTGTTTAAATTAAAACAGACTATGGGGTTGGGGTTTTACAAAACTTCAATAAACTAAGTTAATAAAAATAATTAATCTAATAAATTTTAATTTATTAAATAATACCTGAATAATGTTGAAATAATACTTCAAACAAATTATTGATTGATGTCATGGTAACAATGCAATTTTTTTTATAAAGAATCAAAGTAGTATTTAAATATGACTAACATATCACTTGCAAGTACAACTATATAGAAATAGAATTTTTTACAACGTATTTAGAATTATTCAATCTATAATTTGGCAAAAAATGAAAAAAATTCAGATACTAAACTATTTACAATCATTTTAGAACATTTATATTGTAATTGTGATTGCGCTATATAGGATCACGTTTAATTTTTTTTAAATTGGACTTAAAAACATCAATGAACAATAAAGTAAACCCAATAATTAATTCACCAGACTGTGTTATTTTTATAGACTTGTAACAAAAAATGTTATTGTCGATGAAAATATATATTTTACAATAAAAAAATAATGTTTTAATTTTTTTTGATAATTATATATAACATTACATTTTTATTTATAATGGGATAACTATTTTAAAAACAGCAGTTGGATTTTATATACGTAAACTAACAAAACGATTTCAAAATATAGAGTATCTGAGATATGGAAGATGTACAAAGTAGTAGTCTAAAAAATATAATTTTGACTCACGAAAAATGAAGTAGTTGATTCAAATATTAAATTTGTACGTTATGTATATAATTTCACACAAATTAATGCTCTTAAAAGAAACAATATATATACATAGTATTACTCATTTGCCTCAATTAGAGAACAACTCCTTATCATCGCCGTTCAGTTTTCACCTTATCTCGTATGGCACGGGCCGTGTTAGTGTGTTTGGGACGGGAGAGATCATTGAAGACTTTCTGTGAGACAATCGGTGCACGATACGGTGACGACGACTGCGTGACGATCATGGTTCCTGGCCGGCCGCGCACCGAGTTGTCATATTCACCCGGAAGGGTGGACGAGAGGAGGTCCTGTGATACCGCATTCTGGGAGCCGCCCGTTAAGTGTATTACCTTGTTGGGCTGTTCCGGTTTCGGCTGAAGGAAGCTGTTAACGCGCTTGTTGAGGCCGGTAGGATCCGACTGGTAAATGGATCCAAATTTGGGATAGGAATTCGGGGAATGAAGGGTGGGGGAAGTCCTGTGAATTTTGACAATTGTGGATGGCTTATTGGTGTAGGTTTTGTTGATGTTCCGTCGGGAAAATTCTAGGTCTGAGCGGATCACTTTGCGAGCCTTCTCCACGTCACAAATGGTAACTTGCAGTCGGCGTTCTTCCCGATGTTTGGCTTTCAGTGTCGAGTCACTGTACTCGGACCTTTTGTTAGACATTTTTGTGAAAGGGTGATGAAAAAGACCGAGTAAATAGATTAATGGAATAAATGATTGGGTGCACAGTAGTTTGTTTACTCTACGCAATGGAATTATAATAACGACTTTAATATTAATACATGGTATAAATATATATATATATATAATTACTTCGTTATTGAATTCCGATTGGTTGCAATATTAACAAATAATAAATGCATCAAAATGTTACGAAATTATCATTTTTAATACAATAAATTATAATGATAAATAACGGATTATCGAATAGCATGGTTGAATTAAATCATATGTAGATGTGAGAACGTTAATGATACATTTTATTTGAAGTTAAATGCACAATAACTTGTATCCAAATAACTATCTTCTTGTTAAGAAACTATGTAACCATATTGTGTAATGTTCGATAATTCAATATAGCATTAATTATAAAAGACTTTTGCTTCCATAATCATTATATGTATTTAACTATAATTTACCTGCTCAATTTTAGTTACATAAATTTATCTCAAAATCTTCTATGAACTGTCTAAAAGTTATAAAAGTAGAGTGTTGGTAGCCTACTTAACACCAGAATTACGGTGCATGGTGTCAAATTTGACACCAGGCACTATAATTGTAGTCAAAATTAAATATATAACAAAAGCTGCTGCACAGATGATATCTTATGACCATTACTCAATTTGTATGTAGTTTGAAAGTATATGATGTATGCAGGCATAAGAGTTTGTGTTTTCTTGTAAAATACGGACTATCCTGGAATTATTATAACTGCAATGTCAAATTTTATACCATTTTGGAAACATATACAATAGAAAATTATGGTATATAAGTATAGGAAGATAGGATGTGTTACTCATTACTAATTATTCTGACAATTGTGTGCTATTATAGATTTCATCAATATTTAGTAATCATTATTCTCGAAATATTATACACAAGCCAGCACAGATGATCATGAATATATGCAATCTGATGAATCCGTGAGCTGATTCTACAGATGCTATGCATTGTTCCTCCATTGCAAGCATGTTTAGCTTCGGCAAATGCAGCTGACCAAAGCAATTGTGATTCTGATGGCAATCCTCCAGTACACACATCACCATCTTTGGAAGATGAATCCACATCCATCTCACCAGATGGTACTGTTTGGAATCGTATTACCGTCTCTGCAGTTGAACGATCTTCAGTTCACGATGTCTTTAATGCTCGACCAGAATCTGATATGAAATTTTGATTCTTGACGCATGGAATCTCTTCATTGATCTCCAAGCAACTAAGCAGGATATTATAGATTGCACCAAAGCTGCAGTTCGACTAGACAATAATAAGGACTTCCAGTTGAATAGGGATAAACTGTAAACTTTTATTTCTCTTCAATATGAACGAAGCATATACGGCAAGTTACATCCGGTGTTATTTTAGTGGAACAAAGTCTACGGTCTAAGGCTGTTTGTAGAAGACATGTCCAGAGATATATTCATACATATATCTAGAAGTATCTGTACGTTATGACTTAAAAACGATTCATGCTCAAAGAATCGCCTAACATTAGCTATCAACAATATTCAAAAGAAAAAGCCAACAGTCCCCCACTTCTCCAACGAAAACAAGACTGGTTTTTTGGCGCGATTGACCAGCTGTCCCGACTTTACAGTGTTCATTGTGCTTCGCATCGCTGGCCGCTTGCTGTGTGGGTCAACATTGCTGTGTGGGACACCGGTGCCATAAATGCCTGGATCGTTTATAAGAAGCAAACTAATATCTCGACGACAATTCATTCTGCAGCTCATCGATGATCTGCGTCAAGCTAATATTGTGGCTCCAAGTCCATGTGTTCTGTCACCTTTTGCCCTTCGACCAAATCCGCTCAAACGCTCGAAGTGCCACGTTTCGGGTTGCCGCAATATCGCCGCCTCAACCTGCATATTCTACTCTAAAATAACACGTGAAAAATGTGCTACAGGACAATGCCTATATCTAATTGCTTGTCAAACATGTGCGAACATGTGACTATATCTCCATGATTTCGCATTGATTGCTTATTGTTTGACTTGCTTTATAGACTCCAATATTTCGAATCCTATACATTTTATTGAACTTTGTATTACTACTTAATATTATGTTGCACTTTAGAACATATGACTTATTTTTATGCCCGTAAAGAAAATTATACACAAAAATAAAACACTTTAGTATAATTTTTAATACTTGATTTATTCTATAAGGGGTACATTTTTGTTTGTAATTCTAGTGTTAAACATGTGATTATTTATAATATTATTTATAATTTGATGTGACCTATTGCATTTTATTCACAATTAAAGGAATGTATTGTATTGATTGGAAGCAGCTCTGTTATATATTATAAAAAATGTGTATTTAAATTCAAACTGTTCATTCTTACTTCCTCTAACATATGCACTTTGGTCAAATAAGTAGTACAAATCCACGAAGCTATCTGTCAGATAAATATTGCACCAATTTTAAAGGTTATGAACTGTTGCCACTATTTAGGTGACACTTGACTGACAATTCACTACATTGACCGAAATATTAAAACCTATTTAATCATTTAATGATTGCATAAAATATAATGACGCCCACATTTCTAACAATTATACTTACACACTTTCATTTCTTAAATATGTTAAGTTTTATAGTTTTGTTGTATCTATACATGGTGTCATATTGAATCGAGCATTGTTTGCATTCTGAATATATGTTTAGAATGCAACATTAGATAAGATGTGTTAGTGAAAGCTGCCATTTGTTAATTTTAAGAAGGGAGCAATTTGTCCATCTTTATAATGTGCAGTATATAACAATAAGAATGCACATAGAAAATGTTGAAACTATTGTCACATTTTGCTACATATTTTGCCTCGTTATAGAGAATTAATTATTAACAGAAACTATTGTTCAAATCTAATCTACCTAGATTCAAATCTTTACCGTAAATTGTAGTTCTTTTATATATTATTACTTTGTTCAAATTTATGGATATTTACAAGCTAAACTAATTTGGCTTTAAATATCCATTCTCTGTATGTAGTGAATGTTGCAATTCCCATAATTTAATCATCGCAGCCATTATTCATCGCCGACCTTTGCATTGTTTTCATTCGCCAATAATTCCTAATTATATATTAGGCAATTCTTCGTTGTAAATTCCTAATTATTAGGCAATCCTTCGTTGTAAATTCCTAATTATTACAGAAAATTCGCACGCAAAACTTCTAATTTTAATTAATAGCTGCATTTTTAGAATTACAAAAAACATTGACCCTCTATTAGGAATTTAGTTATTTGTGTATAAATAGACAACTAAGGGTTAACATTAAATGTATTCGTCTCAATATTATCAACGTATAAACTTCAGAATTTCTAAAGACTGGTTTACGTTTACTCTTGCTTTTTTTAAGTATTCCTGTATGAAAAGTACGTTACCTACTAGCCTGAAAGATACGGTAACTGCCTGCAATTCAATATGGTTTCTGTTAGTAAACAAAATATTTATCCGACAATAAAAATCGCATCATGTATTAATATTTTTATGCAAGTAACGCATGAGTTTCATTAATAGTGGTATTAAAAAACACACATATAAAATAAATAGCTTGAAAACCCATTCTGTCCTGAACAATTTCGTTTAATGAAATCAGTTCATAAATGAAAATATTATTATTGCGGTATTTCATTATATTACTAAAATAGTAGTATTAATAATATGATGTCCATAAATATTCTACCGAAAACTAGAACTGAATAATAATTGTCATAAATTATCATAAAAACTAATTTATGGATACGAATACAATCATGAGACATAACCCCGCGTCAGCTTGATAAATATGTATTTATAAAATCAAACTTCGTAAGTACAATTTTTTTTGAAGTTTTTGCGAACTGTTTTCACGGTTGGGTTAGAAAATGTTCAATAAACCATATTGTTTTAATTATTTTACATACGTAGAGCCTATTTCTTATTTTTAGGCTTAACTAAATTATTTTAAATAAACATAATTATACTCTATAGATTTTATGATTAATAATGACTAAAATATTATGAGATGAATTCATTGTAATAAACATATATAACTAATAAATGAAAAGAAAAAAATAGTATTGTAGCTGGTTGTTTAAAATATTAAATTCAATCAGAATATAGTCACAATTTATTTAATTTATTGAAAATATTTTCATTTACATTGTCAACGGGAATACAACAAACATGGATTATTATATATTTATTTATATTTAATTTAAAAAATAAATCTTTAAAGAAGTGACAAAAAAACAATGTAGGCCTATAAAATAACATACAAATCTTAAAATAACACCAACATTATTTTATTTCTAGAACTAATTATTAAAAAAAATATTTCTTTTGAATCAGTTAATAAAAAAGGATACTTATGTTCTGCTTTTCTTAATATTTTGCCACTCGTTATTTTTAAAATAACTTGTGTCCGGCGCTTCTGACAAAAAAATACTATCGGTTCAATGCAATTGTAGGCTATTACGATATATTACAATATACCAAATATTGATTTACACAGCCTGTTAATTATTTTAAACCAAAGTGTCAGTTATATTTCTGTGATTTCTAAGTTTTGAGTTTTTCATGTTATCTATTTTATAAATTATTTTTAGTTTTATAATATAAAATAATATCAAAGATGATTAATGTGGGTTATATCTAGTTATTGCCACGTTACAAAGTGTTAATGTTTATTGCACACTATATATCTTTTACTGGAAATGTCAGGGGTATTTCGAATAGTTTATGATCTTTGTATGTAGTGTTGATTATTAAAATATATTTATTTATATTGATTGCCTACATATTTATAATTTTATAACATTACAATTTTGAAAGTAGGTAAGGTTCTGTGATGTAATTTTCAGATTATGAAGACGATTACGATTATGAAAATTATGAAACTACGAAAATCTCTAAAGGGTATGTTAGTGTAGGTTGTGACTTAAATCCGGAGAAAAAACCGGAGAACAAATCATTAGGAAATTTAACCTATTTTTCAAGGTCATCAATGAAAAGCATCTAAAATAAACAAAAAGATTTTAAAATAATCAAATTAATTAATAAAAACAATTGTAAGGGATTTCAGAATTTCAATAAAAATTGTAAAAATACGTATACATTTAAATTAATTCTGAAATATTCAAATAAATGAATTATAAAAAAGTTTAAGTAATTATTACATTCTTTAAATTAAAATTGTTTGTTTATCTTTGTTACTTGTTTTAATGCCGACCTTAAAAAACTAGTTATTTATTCCTCCGGTTTTTCCTCCGGTTTTTTCCTCCGGATTTAAGTCACCGCCGCTAGAGTAATTAATAAATAGTCGCTTCACTCAATTTTGTATTGTATAATCTTCCAAAGACCGTGAATATGATATTGTTCATTTGAAAACTAACCTTAAAACATGTTGATATTTAGAATTTGTAGAGTTTCAAACAAACATTATTTAATTCAAAGTAATGAAATACTTAGTAAAATCAATTCGACAAAGTATTATATTCTGCTTTAGATAGTAAAACGTTGGTTGCTAAATTTTAACCTCAAGTCGAAATAAATGTTGTGATTTCCCAAGAGAAGACGACCGAGTTAACATTATATTCGACCACTTTTAGCTGATCACCTTATTGCCACACGTTTAAAAACAACATTCCCAAATGTGTGTGACAGTCAGTCTCTGAAACCTCTTTTGTTACACTGTAAACAAAGTTCACACGCTAAAGCAGAGCTATAAACTACATTTTGTAGTTGTTATCAAAGTGTTACGCATAACTTCTGCTTTTCTAGATTTGTGAACATTCGTGATTGATTTGTTTCCTTACTATCTTTCTGTATTCCCTAACTTTTTCTCCTTCTCTCTCTCTCCCCTATAACGTCCATGCGCGCTAATCGATTACTCAGTGCACGTATGATTTGTGATAAATATGCTAGGAAAATAATCACTGCAATAAGTCAGAACAAGAAAGCTTTGTTTTGGAATAGGAGAGGAAATATATAATGCGTAGCTACGTAATTATATTAATTAATAACTAATTTAAATTGATATCATATTGTTAGAAATCTAGTATGAGTTTAGCAAGCAAAATCACACAAATCAATAAATAAATTAAAGTAAATATAAATCTAGTATCAATTCAAAAATCACAAAAATTTATAAATGAAATGAAAGTAAATATAAATCTAACTTCTATTCAGTAAGCACAATCACAAAAATAAAATAATAAAATGAATGTAAATATAATAGCCTATAATTATCTAGTATCTATTCAGAAAGTAAAACTACACAAATCAATAAATGAAATTAAATGAAACGAAAGTAAATATAAATATAAATCTAATATCAATTCAGTAAGCAAAATCACAAAAATTAATAAATGAGATTTATGTAAATATAAATATAGTAGTCTATTTATTCAGAAAGCAAAATCACACAAATCATTAAATGAAATGAATGTAAATATAAATCTAGTATCTATTCAGAAAGCAAAATCACATAAATCAATAAATGAAATGGATGCAAAAGTAAATCTAGAGTAATAAATATGTATAATCTATAATGTATATCTATAATGTATAATCTATGTATAATTGGCCGTATCAATAAAAAGTAAGCTTAAGCATAAGCACGAAAAAATGAAACATTTACTTAAATCCGTAACAATAAAAAAATGTCACAAAAAATGTACGTTAAAACATGACAGATAGAATTAGATTTTAGGAATTGATCACATTCATCATATTTTAATAAGTTAAACTATTTTGTCCTAAAATAAATTAATTATCATTTAAGTGCGATTTGTACTTTTATTTAATACGTTAAACTGAAAACACAGAAATAAAAAATGCATCCAAGAAATACTTACTCTTGCACGATTGTGGTTGATTTCAGACACCTGGATTAGTTTTTTCATATAAATTTATACAGATAGCAGTCTAAGAAATTTATGTGTCCACTTTAAATATTTTAGATACGGTTTAAACAAAGAAAATAGTGAAATTTGGGATTTTTTATTTGTATTACTATTAATATCTCTGCGTCATTTTAAAATTCTCTTCACGAGTGATTTATGATTTGTTTATTAAAAAAAAATATTATAAAAAATAAACTTTTATTTAGAAGGAAGATTTTCGTTTGATACATTTCAAATACATTATTTTGTGAAAAAAATGATTTAAGTTGGGGTAACTAAATTGTAACAGTTACATTTATAATAATTTAAAAATTTAAGAAATATTAGTACTTACATAAATGACAACCAATATACTAATTCTTGGAGGGAAAGTGCATATCTTGTTTTACATTATTCAACAAAATCACTTTATTACTATCTTTAAATGATATAATTTTTTTAAAGAGTAATTATGATGAAAAACTAAAAATCCTTATAGCAATCTAATTTCATATTTCTGAAATAAATTTGAAATCCGAACGCTTTAAATCCCTTTTGTAATTAATTAGTGTTTTTTGTTGAAATGTGTAATTCTTCGTATATAATGGCATAAAATAAACTGATACAAAAGAGTATTACTTGATAAATGCATATTATAGTGGATGTCTGTGGAACAGTAAATATATTTAATGCACTTCTGAGTTGCTAATTTTTTAAATGTCGTTTCAACGTGTCAATAACATAATTGTAGATGTTGCGATTATTGCTTCATGTTCTGAGAAAATTCTGAGAAGATCGTACCAAAATTAGATGAATATCAAACTTTCAACATTTTTATATCTTTTCTCAGATCTCGTCACAGAGAACAAGTAGAAAAGCAATACATAAGACTGTGTATATTAATATATAGAGAAATATACATTAATTAAATAATGTCCGCGCTGATCAGTTCATGATTACACAATTACCTATATACAGTTTATAATATTTTTATTAATAATATAAAGATCACCACGGAAATTATTTAATATACATATCAGTAGTATGAGAGTGCGTGGTCTAGTTGTGGGGGGGGGGGGGGGGGGGGGGGGGGGGGGGGGGGGGGGGGGGGGGGGGGGGGGGGGGGGGGGGGGGGGGGG
>JAUZND010071946.1:0-16939 GCA_034780555.1 Coelogynopora nodosa
ATTTTAAAAAAAACATATTTATATGCCACAACCCCCCCCCCCCCCACCTTAACCCTACATTTAATCTCGAGACCTCAAAAAATCTTTTCTAAATCCGGACAAAATCAGGACATCCAGGACGTCCGGATGAAGTCCAGACGTCTGGCAACTCTGAGGAGCGTTTAAGTCAAACTCCCGACCTCTAATCAGAATTAAGAAGGGTAATCTAAATTTAGACAGATTCTAACTGAGTAATGTATAATCCAAAAGGTAACTACTCTAAAAACTGTGTTTACCTAAACTTAATGGAAGATAAGAGTTTATATTATATACCGAGTTATTCTAAGTCGGAAGATACAAATTCATACAACTTATTTATGCTTTAATTTTATCCTTTTTTTACAAAATTTGAAGCCTAATATATATTAGATACCAATATTCAACCACAATTAGGCAAATAAATAATTTAATTAAACAAATAACTGCGATATTCTACAAAACAATGTGACATATATAGTTTATTAAAGTTACGTATTAATGACCAACCACAACCACTTGGTGGGTAATCTGGTTGTAAACACATTTTCTAGACTATGATTTCCTAACTTAACTATCTAATAGCAATAAACTAACAATTTTAATTATTAGCATTACATTTGCTGCCATAGATGAATGTATTTATATATAGATCGTGTTTTTAAACAAAAAGCCAACATAACATTGTAAATATTGGCAAAACTTTTACTATTGCTTTAAAATAAACCGCACATTGTACATTGTACATTGTACATAAACGCACTTTGTACATATATTGTATAATTAAACCAAGTTGAATATTCTGTGATAAAGAGAGGACTGTCCTACCTCCTTTGTCTGCAGTGAGGAGGCACCATGACCCGTAACATGGTCAACTCGCAGGAAGTTCAGCTGATGATACTGCTTGCTCATGTACCTCAGAATTCGACTCAGAGCGTAGGCATACTGGCGTTGCTGCACGAAGACAATGGCACGGAACCCTTCGTCTTCAACTGGACTTCCGGCGTCTACATCAAATCGAGAACTGTTGCTTTCAACGGTGTCTTTGTAGTCAAGGATGTCATTGATGTCAAAGAGAATATCAGTGTTGTTCAACTCATCCCCGTCAGCACCATCATCGCTGCTAAAGTCGCAGTTCTCATCGTCACCACTACCATCACTATTATCTTTGTTACCATAGAAATCCCTTTGAAAATTGGCCCCAAAATCAGCCGACAAAGACTGAAAGTCCTCCCCGTCGAGAGATTTCAGAGGTTTCTCCGCGTAGATTTTATTCATTGCACCAGAAAAGTGTGAAGGATAGTCGTCGACTACAAGTTCTTTGTCGAAGTAAGGAGGAGACTGGGATGACTCTGAACAAGTGTCGACACTTTGAAAGTATGCTGATTTGGAGATCTGTTCATGCGATCTTGGTGTTGTGAGAGATCCGGATCTAATTACTCCAACTGAAGAAGACTGCATTCGACTTGGAACATCGCCAGAAGTTGCCTAAAACAATTGTTAAGTCACTCGTTTTAACACGTTTTTCCCTATAATGTTTACTTGGCATCAATTATATGAGAATATGTTCTGGTTCATATATAGTATGAAACAAAAATATAACGATTTACTACAACAAATCATATCACAAGACACAACAAAACAGCTTTTAAACCTTCAAAAATATACACCAAAAACTGAGAATAAAAGTAATGACTAGAGAGAGCTCTCACCCTTCCACACGTCCGCTGCCTTTGATGATACCGATGAAGGACTTGGACCAGAGCTTTGCACTTGTTGGACACAGTGGGGGTGGTTGTCCAAGCGTTTTCTATAGTAAAGCACTCATGTGCCTCATTCAGACACTCGAGGCCCACAGCAAGACAGGTCTTACTTGACTCTTCAAATGCTCGGCCTTTAAGCTTTTCGAGATCTCGAATGTAGTTTTGAATAACCTAACGGCAAAAAAACATGAAGTAGATTTACCCAATAAATTACGTGATAACTCCCCTTTGAACGAGAATTCAGCATTATTTGCAATTAGCAGCCCCCTCCAATACTTGCCATAAACAAATAGTCGTGTATAACGATACATATATTGACGATACACAGAAATACTACTTGCTAGTAATTATGAAAAATAATCTACCAATATAAGAAGAAGTGGCTAATCTTCCCGTAGTTGAGGGAGACTGATCTACATTAGCCGTGCTGTAACCATAGTAACCTGCCAGATACGGTATCAATCAATTTAACAGATGAGAGCCGGAGACACGGAGGGTCATAAGTCCGAACAATGATTCGAACTTGCTAATTCATTAAAACAGTAGTCAGTTTGTAATTCTAAGCTGATTACAACTCTATAATCACCTGGCGGTAGCTATACATATTCAATAAAGATATAGAATTAATACCTGCTAACGCTGATAACGCCTAGTTAAGTCCTGCAGAGTAAAATCGATAAATCGATCAATTAGGTCTATTGTACAGCTATGTATCGATTTTTCCAGTGTTTATAATAAAAATAATTTAAATGATTATATTGCATCGAAAAAAGTCGACAGAATATAGTTTAATATCATATATATAATAAACCATCCATTGATACTTTAACATATTAATATTTGACATATATTGTAAATAATTTAGAAAATATAAGCTTTGAATTATTTAATATTATGAGATTCGAGTACAAATCATCTCCCGCTAAACCATATCTCAATATAATCTGAAATAAACTTTCAAACCTGTGAACTATAGAGTCAACTCTAGCCTCTGAACTATAGAGTCAACCCTATCCTGTGAACTATAGAATCAACCCTATCCTGTGAACTATAAAGCCAGCCCTATCCTGTGAACTATAGAGTCAACCCCATCCTGTGAACTATAAAGTCAACTCTATCCTGTGAACTATATAGTCAACTCTACCCTGTGAACTATATAGTCCACCCTATTCTGTGAACTATAAAGCCAACCCTATTCTGTGAACTATAGAGTCAACTCTACTCTGTGAATTATAGAGTCAACCCTATCCTGTGAACTATAGAGTCAACTCTACCCTGTGAATTATAGTTTCAACTCTATCCTGTGAACTATAGAGTCAACTCTACCCTCTGAACTATAGAGTCAACCCTATCCTGTGAACTATAGAGTCAACCCTATCCTGTGAACTATAGAGTCAACCCTATCCTGTAAACTATAGAGTCAACTCTACCCTGTGAACTATAGAATCAACCCTATCCTGTGAACTATACAATAGAGTCAACTCTATCCTGTAAACTATAGAGTCAACTCTACCCTGTCAACCCTGTCAACCCTACCTACTTATGTAATATTTTTTGCTCAAAATTATATTGTACATGTTTAATATAAATATTATAAAATTCTTTAATATCAATTTAACAGAAAAGAATTAGTTTGGTAAGTCTGATTCAACATTTTTAACGTTTACGCTTTTTAGCTAAACTTAATTCACAGGAAGCAACTATTTGTTAAGAATAAATATAAACATGCCAAATACAAAAATAGAGATATTAAATATCATTCAATATCCTACATATATTGTAATCATTAAAATAAATCACCTAATTTTAAAATAAAATTGAAACATTGTAAGGGAGAGGGGCGGAAAGACCCCCTGAAATATGTCCATAGAAAAAATATTTTAAAAACATCATCATGTATCATCATGTGATGAGTTGAGTCTTAAGAGTGAAACATATACATATACCACTTTATAACAATTAATGAACCAACAAACCTTATCACAGCACCAGGGGCCCAGCTCTTCCAGAACAAATTTACTGTCTGAAATCGAAGTCTTCACTTTCTTGGGAATATTGCTTTCAAGTTGCCGAAGCGTCATTCCACCAGTGGCTAAATATTTTGATCCCGACTGTTTGCTTCTGTATTGCTTCCCTTCTTTTCTAAAGTTCAGATTTGAAAATATATTCAGATAAACCGAAGAACATGTTATTAAAAATGTTGTCCATGTTCAATTGTGATAAAAACAATCACAATTGAAAGGTAAAAACAATTCTTACAACATAAACTAGGATTCCATATATTGGAATTATAACAGTAGCTAGAAGAAAAAACCCTTAAAAGAATGAGTTATAAAAACAAAATATGAGGGACAAGCGCTCTAATTTCTCAAGTGATATAAATAAAATAGTGAACGTATAAAGTAACTTCCATTGCTTTCTACTATCATTATTTCCAATTGCTTCCATATGTTGTCTTCCAAACATTCACAATAATAACACCCTCCTGTGCTCCATTGTTTCTTTTTGTGCCTCCCCACACAACATATCACTTCCCCAGACAGATTGGTGTCTGCATGACATACTCAATTTGGTAGCTGGAACCTCTGTTAATACTACCAGGAATTAGTTACAATTCTCCGAACACTTTCGAAATAACATTATATTGACCACGAAATGATGGTTTCCTTTGACATAGTCTCTCCCTATTCACCAAGATTCCGGTCCCCTTGCAGTGTCTCTTTCACGTAATTGGTTCTCTAACTTTCAAGATCTACCTAAAAATACAAGACTAGTCGCTGGTAACATCTTAACACTTCTTAAGTTATTTATCCTCATGGGGTTTACGGTGTCCGCAGTTGTCTCAAATTTGGTCATGGATGACGTCTGGCATGGAACAGGATTCTCTTCTGGAAATTGGTACATAGACAATACTAGGGTCCTGATTCCAGAGAATATTATTACCAGCTTCCATGCCCAAATCAAGTCAATTAAAGAGTCAATAAAGTTTACCATAGAGAAAGATTGATCTTACAATTCTATTTCAGTCCTAGACGTATGCATCAAAAGAAAAAACTGCCGATTTACACAGCCGTGACTAGAGTGGATCGATGGATGAGTAAGTAACGAGTGTGGATCGATGAACGGGTAAGTAACTAGTGTGGGGAGAGAAAGGTAAACCCCAGACGAACCTATAGCCATTTCGGAAATCATTTAAATCTCACATTGGAAGCGGGAAACGAATATTAACTATCAAATAAATTATTGTAAACCCCGTGTATAAATACTCGCGTACAGCGTGAATAAGATATTTATGTAATATATTATTTTATAATACACATGAACATTAAACATAATAATATTGCACCACTATTAAATTTCATTCAAAATAATAGTAAAACAGAGTATAATAAACTACTTAAAAATCGATTTATAATATTTAATTCAAAATAATAAAAGATAGTAAGTAACACAGCACAATATTATGTAAATAAACCGGTCAAATATTATTAAATAAAAAGAATTGGTATAGGCTATAACAAAGTAATAAGTTTAATAATATGTATACATTATAGTAACTTACCCAACCTCGGCCAACGAAAGCACTCGCGCAAGACCCATTTCTAAGCACTCCACCATGATTACGTAAAGTGGATTTTCGTGCAGACTGTCCTCATCGTACGGGACGATTTCCTCGACAGTGTCCCTGGCAATGGACAGGGCCTGAGGGTCACACGAGGTCACCAAACGACAGTGCATACTGCTTTCAAGGTTGGCAACGTTATCAGCAATCTGATCTGGATTGATGTTACCATTGACAACACTCGCTGTCAGGCCGAGAATCTGTAAATCAAATTAAGGTAACCTATCGTAGAGGGAGGTGTAGCACCATTTCGTTTAATATTATATTATATAATTAACAAGTTCATATAACCGAACACTAATTCATTATCCAGAAAACTTGACATAGCGATAGTTCATATTATGTTCACATAATTGATTTTTTAAGATCAGACATTTTCGTTGTACTTTAATTGATGAAATTACTTTATATAAATTAATGCAAACAAAATCGTGCATAGTACGGTCATAAAAATGTTAAAATTGGAAGTAAAGGAAACTAAAAATTAAGGAATTGTAAAGGAAATAAAATGATTACAAAGTTGATGTTATATATATGGAGTACTAGATGTAAAGAATTCAACATATTCTTTCACTAATTAAGACTGGTGTTATGATTGTAAATAAGCCAACACGATTTTATAATGTCAGCTATTATTTAAATAAATATTGATTTGGTTAAGCTTTAAATAAATAATTTTTAATGTTATATTTATCTGTTAAATTATTAACTCTCATTTTTACGTTATTATCATATTGCGGTTGCATAAGAAAGTTGATCATAGTTTATTTGTAAATTCACACAAATTTCACTCACACGAAGTCCACTGTTACACCCGATCCTCGGGAAAACAAAAGAAGCCGAAGAAGAAGAATAAGAAGGTCCGACGTCTTGAAAATATGGCACGTGTTTACAAATGTGAGTGTAGTCATCCTCCTTGGCAGCATGATGACATTCATCGAATATCAGGAGACAGACGTCCTTCAGGCTGAATTTAGCGTGGTTCAAAATGTCTTTGAGTACTCCAGCGGTCATCACCAGTACACGGTGACTGTTGAACACTTGTCGCCACTTGTCCTGAAGTTTAGAAAAAAATTAATATACCCACTATAGTACTCATAAAAACAGAAGTAGTATATGTAACAATATATGTAGCTTATACATATTATGCTTGTAAAAGTAAACCCCCGATAATTATTACTGACAACAAATACTGAGCGCAAACTTCGGACGATGAGCCACAGCTTTATTAGGCCTGTGCTCACCAAAAACAAGAAATGCTGCATAAAGACCGATCTACTTTTTAAAGACCATTTTTACATACTTTACTTAGTCTAAATCACCTACCTCCGTACCGAGTAATCTTGTATGTTATAACTAGGGTGGCCACGCTGGTCAGCCTAATGTACATATATAAAATTACATTTTTCCATATAATTTCAATTTTTTCTAACTATGTTGTAGGTCCCTATGTAACTCCAAATGCTCAAAAACATGTTTTTAAGACAAAAGAGAAAATGTTTTATTTAACATGTACATAAGATATTATTCCTATAAAACTTCTCCACTCATTCCAATCTTGATTCTTCTATTATTTTTTATATGAAATGACAATAAAAATAAACACAATTGAATTTAAGATTTAATTAAGTATAATTAAGTATGTAAAACATATTTTAGAACAATGTTCTGTGAGACCTTTTCATACGATTTATCTGTATAAAATTCAAGTACACAATTGAAAATTCAAGTACATTTTAGTATTTTTTTGAAATTCAAGTACATTCAAGTACATAAGTGAAATTCAAGTACATGTGGCCACCCTGTATAACTGTGTACATATTATATTGCTTCTGTGTACATTTGTATTTAACATATACCGTTTTTACGTTTTGGACTCCTCCATGTAAAATATGATCACATTGTAACTGTTTTCGGCTGTCAACTTGAATTAAAGCATATTTATTATTATTATTAAAATAAAAGTGTGGCAATATTCGGAAAACAAGCAGCAATGGATATAAAACTCACTTTATCCCAGAAATCGACCCATTCGCCTGGCTTTATCTGACCATGATATTCCCCCACAGCTGACTTCTTAAACGGCAGGTGTCTACGAATCGATGCTGCTTGCTGGTGTACTAGATGAACTAAAAGAATTATAAGTTAACCTATGAAAATGAAATAATATTTGTACACACCTACTCGTGCTGTAATCAATTGGTATTTTTTATGTATTTATAGATTTTTAAGAGTAAAGGAATTCATTGACTTATAACTATAATATATAGTGGCGATTGAAATCCCTTTCTCCGTTATGCTTAGGCCCTCAAATATGATGCTGGTTATTGTTATCTTTTTAGAATCAGAGTGCTATAATATACTTTCGTATCTACAGTTTAATAGTTCAAATTGTTTCTTCGGGTTGTTCAGTGTGATTTGATGTAAAATTAATTTACATTCATTTGTTTTCAATTAGCAGGTATAGTTGAAACTTAAAGAGTAGTTGTCATAACTGTCAGATTGTTCTAACTTTATAGTTGGTTATATATGCATGATGCGTTTGTTTATCAGTTTGTGGCTATAACCATATATATGAATTCTTTCTCTCTTTCTCTCTCTCTCTAAGAATAAGAATAAACAAACAGTCCATATATATGGCTCAATAGTCGATTTTTGTGGTCATGATGACGGGAATGCACAAATACATATGAAATTAATGGACACCCGCTCCAGTTTTTACAGAACAACATTGGTTCTATGGAGGCTATTTTGGGGAGGAAACTTGAACTTTCAATTTAGATTTCGTCTATCACTTCTAACTAATTAATTTTTAAACTATAATAATATAATGTATTTCGAATAAGGAAAATGTAAATACAGATAAAAATATACTTTTGTATATCCAAAAAAGGAGTATTATGTTATAAAAATTGCAATTAAAAACACATTACAGTGAAGTGAAGTGAGAAATAAAACGACAGGTTTAAGTATATTTTTATATCCTATAAAAGTTGCAGCACAAATAGATGGAGGTTTCAATATTTAAAATCTTTGGGAAAATATAAAAAATTATACGATTTAAGTCTAAGTAGTTTGTTTATAACACATAATTTAAAACCCAGTATTGCCCAAGTATGGCCTATTATAAGTATAACCCAAGTATTATGGCCCAAGTATGGCCCAAGTATGGCTCAAGTATTATGGCCTAAGTATGGTCCAAGTATTATGGCCTAAGTATTGCCCAAGTATTATGGCCTAAGTATTGCCCAAGTATTATGGCCCAAGTATTATGGCACAAGTATTGCCCAAGTATTATGGCCTAAGTATGGCTCAAGTATTATGGCCTAAGTATGGCTCAAGTATTATGGCCTAAGTATGGCCCGAGTATTGCCCAAGTATTATGGCCTTAGTATAGCCCAAGTATGGCCCAAGTATTATGGCCTAAGTATGGCCCGAGCATTGCCGAAGTATTGCCCAAGTATTATGGCCCAAGTATTGCCCAAGTATTTTGGCCCAAGTATTGCCTAAGTATAGCCCAAGTATTATGGCCCAAGTATTATGGCCCAAGTATTATGGCCCAAGTATTATGGCCCAAGTATTGCCCAAGTATTATGGCCTAAGTATGGCCCAAGTATTGCCTAAGTATGGCCCGAGTATTGCCCAAGTATTATGGCCCATGTATTGCCCAAGTATTATGGCCTAAGTATGGCCCAAGTATTGCCCAAGTATTATGGCCTAAGTATGGCCTAAGTATAGCCCAAGTATTATGGCCCAAGTATTGCCCAAGTATGGCCCGAGTATTGCCCAAGTATGGCCCAAGTATGGCTCAAGTATTATGGCACAAGTATTGCCCAATTAATATGGCCCAAGTATGGCCCAAGTATTTTGGCCTAAGTATGGCCCGAGTATTGCCCAAGTATTGCCCAAGTATTATGGCCTAAGTATGGCCCAAGTATTGCCCAAGTATGGCCCGAGTATTGCCCAAGTATGGCCCAAGTATTGTCCAAGTATGATGGTCTAAGTATGGCACAAGTATTGCCCAAGTATTATGGCCCAAGTATTGCCCATGTATTATGGCCCAAGTATTATGGCCCAAGTATTGCTAAGTATTATGGCCTAAGTATTATGGCCCAAACTGTCAAATTTATGTAAACAATCAATTATATTTAGATCAAAAAGACTGTTTACAATTTATTAAAATAGACACGTCGATATTTAAAAGACATTAATCCAGGAAGAATTCATCTCAATTTACAATCGATATATGATTTGCACCGATATGGTCACTATTCCCAATTGAAGAGCAAGATTCTAGAATATGTGATGCTATATATTATACAAGCTCGAATCAAAAGGTAGTGATCGTTTGATTTAATTTGAGTATGACACCAAAACATTTTATTTCATTTACACACATAAAGATGTAAGAGAAAATATCACCACTGACACGGGTGTAAAGGCTGTATTGCCCGTTTCGAACAGAAAACATTTATCAAAGGCAATTTGTGTTTACCAGGTTTTTGACTAGTCAATAATATTTAACACTGAATCAACAATTCAAAACAATAATCGAGCCAGTGCTCCTATATGGCAGCGAGACTTGTGCACGCAGCTTGCAACCTGTAGCGCAACTGGTTTTCTGGGAGAGCAACGGACCCAGGAGAATTGGACAGGGCAATCGAAAGAGCTACATAAGATCTGTCAGGGAACAGTTCCCCGACTTCACACTGCTCGACATCAAGAGCGCAGCAATGGACCGGGCGACATGGAAAAATCTATGTGACCCGAACTAACTATAGTATTTGTTACATTTTTCTTTTCTCTTCTTTCATTTCCTCTTTTATTGCAATTTGCTATCTCTGTAAATCTGTTCCAAATTTATTTTCCTCAATAAATTGATTTTGATGATGATGATGAACAGTGGTGGTAGAAGAAGGCCGAGCTCACCCGCATACTCATCCGGCCCCGGAAGATGCAGGCGCAGGCGAGGTATTTGCCCCTCCGCGGGTCCACCGCAGCCATCATGTTCTTCGCGTCGAACATCTGCTGCACGAGGTTGGGCACCGTCATCGCGCGGAAGGCCTGCGAGCCCCGCGAGGTCAGCGGCACAAAGCCCGGCATGAAGAAGTGGAGCCGCGGGAAGGGGACCATGTTCACGGCGAGCTTGCGCAGATCGGCGTTCAGCTGGCCGGGGAAGCGGAGACAGGTGGTGATGCCGGACATGGTGGTGGAGATGAGGTGGTTGAGGTCGGCCATGGTGGGGGCGCCCAGCTTCAGCGTCTTCACGCAGATGTCGTAGAGGGCCTCGTTGTCCAGGATGATCGTCTCGTCGGTGAGGTCGAGGAGTTCGTGGATGGCCAGGGTGGCGTTGTAGGGCTCCACCACTGTGTCGGACACCTGGACGGGACAAAGTGTCGTATATATGTAATCGGGGTTTGCTGCATGAAATGAAAGTTAGCCAATTGCATTGGTTATTGCACGAAAGTCGGAATTTTCAAACTATTGATTACCGGCGTCAGCGAGTTCGACTAAGTGCAGAAACACATTATTAAGCCCCTTAAACACCCTTAAATACCGAAATCATTGAAAACATTCTAGCAAATACTCGTTTTGATGTTATTTAACGAGATTCACTTGTTTAATAAAGTATCAGTGTTAAGGTCTAATATAGATTATTTAAATTCGAGTATTGATATTGTAATACAATACTTATAGATCTGCATTGATTTTTATAAGTATACAAAAGCAGGGCCTTGTACAAAATGTATTGTTGGATTTTATACACTATATATTATATTTGCGGGCAAATTAGTGTATAAAACATTAAAAAAATTAAATACAAATTTAAGATTTAGGTACTTTAAAATAAATTGTTATACATTTATTTTCTGAAATATGTTGTTTCACCAATATTTCATCAATAGCTGTATATACTCAATCTTTGAGAGATAATTTAATTGATCCTACCTTTGAGATGAGATACGTAAAATATAATATTTACAAAAAGACTTTTATACATTACATGGATTGCGTAATTTCTAATCTTAAATATATTCGGAAGTATAATAGACTTGTTGTGTTTAGTTTAATACATAATAATAATAATGATATTTAATATACAACGACTAAATTGATTTAACCAATTTAAAAAATATATAGCATGTTATATTACATTAAGGAAGTACAACAACAAAAAATTGATAAATAACTAAGTTAATAATTTCCGAAAACAAATATATTATATACAAGTTGGACTGGAATGTCCGAGAAAATAACACAAGTTATTGATTTATTATGATATTTAATCCTGTAAATTGAATTTGACGTCATCACGAGACATGTTGAGTAGAAGTATAGAACATCGAGTTGACGACTGTAAACATTTTTAACTGACCTAACATACTAAATGGTATAATATGTTTTTTATTTTTCTATTTTTTAAAATATATTTTTATTAAAATTTCATTTTTATATTAAATAAGCGTGGCATTCAATATAGGGGGTTCATTATAGGCACCAAAAAACATCCAGATAATCCCCCTTACCTTCGGTGATGGGATGACAGTGAAGGAGCAGATGATTCGATCGGTGTACTCCTCGCGAACGTGTCCACAAAGAAGCATCCCCATACCGGAGCCGGTTCCGCCTCCGATTGAGTGCATCACCTAAAATGATGATGTTAAATAATAATCGCATTATCTGGATTTAAAACGATTTATCACGACAATAATAGCATGACAAATTGATGCGGTGAGTTCGGTTAGTGAGATGATCGTTATGCACCGGATAATAGCGTCGACTGTTTCCAGAGTTATAGTGGAAAAATATGAAATGTTGAATTGGTTTTCGTATTTGTGTTAAGTTATAAAATGTGAACAAATGTGTTGAAAAATCAATAAAATAAAAATTATTTAAAATGCTTAATTTCATATTTTAAAGACTGACCATATCTAGTTTTAGTGCTCATATGAGCTGGTGAAGTAGGGAGCGGATAAAGAAGTATATTTTTATTATCTAAATCAATCCCCCTAAATTTAAATCATACTACAATCATTCAAATAGATTTAAACATTTTTTAATGACCATAAACAACATTTCACACAAATAACATGCTGCTGGTGTCAAGGTAACAATTTTAAATAGTGAACATAACCGGTTGATATTAATTTGATTTTTATGGATTATTTCATATATTGAATATTGATGAGGTCTTGACATAATTATTGTTTTTGATAAACCAATTATTACAAAGTAACCGATCAGAAACAAGTTTAAATATTAAAAAGACGATACATTTTGGTTATATTTATAAATTTAAAATTTAGCTTGATCCAAAATTTGAAATCCTAACTCCACACTCCTGTGCAAAAACGTTGCGATTTCGAAACAATTTTTGAATCAAATTTGAAACAAATTTTGAAACTGCCCACGGATTAATTTATTTTCATAAAAACTGTATTCTGGGACTTCTTCATTGATGTCCTGGGGTTTCCAAATAATGTCATAATACAAATGTGATGCCCGAAGCAGTTCGTGACTTATCTCGGTCTATATCTCTACCCTGGATCACGTAGGGTTTACGGTATACTATATTATTAAACAAGGGGCGGGGGTTAAAAATTACACACAGTTTGCTTTGAAAACATTTTCAAAGTCCTAAAGAATGTAGTTAATTTCTCGTGATCATTACTGGGATTTAATAGTTTTACTTCGTTAGAACATTATTTTTTTTAGTTTCACGATGTTTAGTTGCGTAATAAGTAGCGGCTAAATTGTGGCTAAATTAAATGGTTTAGTGAAGGTTTAATATCTCTATTTTACATTCTATAAACGCAACTTATAATGATATACGATCATATATGAATCTTCCTTAATATACCTAACCGACTAATTAAAATCTAAGTACTGACGAAGCCCTCCGTGGCGTTGGGAGGGTAGAACTGCGTGTGACAAGGCACCTACCTGAAAGCCCTGAAGTTGATCGCAGCTCTCCACCTCCTTCCTCACGATGTCCATCACCGAGTCGGCCAACTCGGCGCCTTCGGTGTAGTGACCCTTGGCGAAGTTGTTGGACGAACTCGCCCGGCCACTGACCATGTTGTCCGGACGGAAGAGCTGTCCGAATGGCCCCCCGCGGATGCTGTCCATCGTGCCCGGCTCTAGGTCGACCATCACGGCCCGTGGAACATATTTGCCACCTGGAAATAATGGAGAACACGACATACTCGCGGTTTGTTGGTGAGAATCAGTCGAAGTTTGCGTATATATAAATATGCATTATAGATAGTATATATCAAACTATTGTAAAAAGATATAGTATCGAGTGTATGACTAAAATTTCACTCAGATCATTGGTGTGTGCATATTTAAGAGACTTGCATGACATGTGAATGCATATAATTAAGTGACTTGCATGACACAGTGCATAATTAGGTGACTTGCATGACAGAGCATGCATAATTAGATGACTTGCATGAGACAGTGCATAATTAGGTGTCTTGCAAGACAGAGTGTGCATAATTAGGTGGCTTGCATAATTAGGTCGCTTGCAGGACAGAGTGTGCATAATTAGGTGGCTTGCATGACACAGTGCATAATTAGGTCGCTTGCAGGACAGAGTGTGCATAATTAGGTGGCTTGCAGGACAGAGTGTCCATAATTAGGTGACTTGCATGGCAGAGTATGCATAATTAGGTGGCTTGCATGGCATGTTTATGCATAATAAAATGCTGACTTGCATGACCTATATGAGTTTGCATATGATATCATTTTGTTGTGACAAATTAAGATATTGTCGAAATGATTGTCGCACAATAATTTTATATAAAAAATATTTAACTATTTGTTATAGTTTATTTCCTATAATATAGAAACGTTCGAGTATCAAAGGATGCAGGTAATCTATTATATTTAATAATCAAATTTAGGAATATAAACAATGTCTTAAATATTTAAAAGATCAAGATACGTATTATCTTAGTTAAAACAAAGATAGCTACATTTTACATCTCAACATCTATACGTAACACCGTGCTGAAATTATTACCCATTGTAAAAAAAAGGTCAAAGTTTTTACGCATACTAAAATGAAAATTAAGCAATTTAAAATTGTATATAATATATTTATAATTTTTTTAAATAAAATAGCACAATTATATTTTAAACTTCATTTTATGCAAACTGTTTCTTCTTTTATTTGTTATTTACAGCTTAGTACTTTCACATCTTTCCATTTGACATGTTTTTGTCGATAACTACTATATAACTAATATACATTTATACGTAATTGATAAATAGATATATCTTTTTATTAATTCAAATCATTTAATTATTTCTATTAAATAATTAATTAAATAAACTATATATAGCAAAATTATAATATTACTAAATCACAGCATAATTTATTCACATGGTGTGTATCATATGACAACTTTTATACATTTTTCGTAGAACTAAACCCTTTTTTGTGAAAACACGTATCTTTTTTTGGACAAACTTTATCGAATTATTCTCAAAATAATGGAATTGTTCAATATGATAATAGATGTAAGTATGAAACAGCTCATTAAATAATTTAGTTAGACATACACATTTGTGGAATTACCTAATTAATTTATTGAAAATAAGATATAAGTTTATTTACAATAACATTCAAATAAAATGTGTTAAATTTACTGAAAAATATAGTCAACCATTTGTCGTTTTCATTTCTATAAAACTATTTTATACACACGTGTATGTTTCAGTCGTTAAACAGAACAACTGAACTTTAAATAAAAACTTTTATATTATATTACATATAACATATTTAATTTATGTATATTATATAATAAATGCATTATATATATGTATAGCATATATAATACACTAACATGTATGTATAGATTTACATATGTATTTATATACTTACTATATTGTGTTATACATGAACATATATTACGTAATATACATCGAAATACAACTATACACACATATAATTTGCGAGCATACCCATTGCTTCCGTGTAATAAACATTAATAAGCTATATATATAGATATAGATTTACATATATAGATTTACATATGTATTTATATACTTACAATATTGTGTTATACATCAACATATATTTACGTAATATAATATCACTATACAAATATACAAATAGCGAACATACCCATTGCTTCCGTGTAATAAACATTAATACGCTCCAATTGAAGATCCGAGGTCCCATTATATGTTCCTGTTGGATCAATGCCATGTTCATCTGATATAACTTCCCAAAACTAAAAAAGTACGGGTGAACAGTCAACGAACATTTTACAAAATTTTCTGTGATTGAGAATTTGTTAAGAATAATGAGAATATTTAATTAATTTTATCAGGTATCTTATATTATAATAGCTACAAGTTTTTTCCAGTGAACCACCAAAAACAAAGTAGTGTAAATACTTCGTCGTACAAAATATATACTGCAACCATAGCTAGTTTTAAGTAAACTTAAATTATAGTTGTTATACTGTATTGTCAATGTATATATACCTATATGTATAACAATATATAATAATACATAATATTAAATCTAGATAATGTTTCTATAATAATGCAATTTTTGGAGTCTAAATATGTATAAATGTCAATTGATCAATTCTTTAAATCATGACACCGAATTAATACAACAAAAATATATCATTTAATGGAAACAATTTTTTTATCGAAATAAAAATACATAATTTATTATTATTAATATTTATTGAAATGCTAACGCTGACCTTTGCTCCCATTTGATTTCCACATTGACCAACATGCAAGGCTAATATTTCTCTCATAATGTGGTGGAGATACGCGAACAAGATATTTAACCAGCTTCCTGTAGTAGATATTAATAACTATCGTCTGTAGCAGCTAACTGTCAACTATTTTGTGTGAAAATTTTAAAATTTTAAATAAATTAAAATTGTGAAAATTATGCTAAGGCATTCTGACTAGTGCTATTGATTACAGATTAACCTTTATAAGATTGATTTATATAAAAAACAATCTCAATCCTATGTAAGATATTATGCAAAATAATTAGATAATTGATTGCTTCAACAAGAGCCATCCACTTTCCAACAAACTAGACATATAAGCATTTTAATTAAAAATATTGAAATATGTTAAAACGTAATATTGAAAATCATATTATTATTCAAATAATCTTTATCGAACTGCAACATCTGCTTCAGCAATACCTGATAAGCTAGCTAATTCATTTCTTTACTAAGAACATGTTATATATAGACAGTTGTATTTTAATTGTTCAATGAGCAGTTATATATCCTAAACGTAATTTGTAATGTATCATCAACTTTATTGCATAAAAGACAGAGTTTACAAATTATCAATACGGATGCTGTCGGGGTGTTGGCTAGTTGGAAAAACAAAAAGTGTGACCTGTACTAAAAATTATATTGAATTTATAACTACACTAATAATAACTAATAATAATAATAATAGTAATAACTACGCGCCATTGACAAATTTTCTCTTTTTAAAACTAAATTAAAAACCTACATGTTCTCATAGCTTCATAACCGAA